>JAGSMT010000459.1:0-92423 GCA_029286875.1 Lamproptera curius
CTGTAATTCTTACTTCATTGAGTCTCATTTTTATTTGGTAATGTTAAGATTGAATGTTTTGTGTGTATTTTTTTTTGGTGGTGTGTTTGCTTACAAATAATCTATAGATTTTTGCTCTATAGTTCTTGTCATTTATTCTGATTGGTATATTCTACAAAAAAAATGTCTATACAAAATCTGTAGTTTGCATTTAACTTTTTTGTTTGTTCACTACTATACCGTCAATAAACTTAAAACCTTTTGAGTTAATTTGACTACACAGAAGTTCTTTATAATAATCAGATAAAAAAAGAGAGAAATATTGCAATAAATGTTATGAGACTTTATGTTAAAACAGTTATTATATTCATCGTCATAAATATTAAAATTTTTGGATGTATCTGAGGAACAATGATGCTGGAGGTACATCACTATTTTTGTATGGGGCCAAAGTAGGTTTAAAGCATTCTTTGGAAAAGGTCCATAACTAACATGCTTTGCCGTGCCTGTAAATAACACTAACAAGTTTTCTAACAACTCTCCTGCCTACTTTTCTAAAAGGTAAGTAGATAAATTAAAGCAGTGTGTCAGAAGATAAAGAAAATGTTTAGAGACACTTTTATTGATATTAAAGATATTTTGATCAAATAATTCACACATTTTACACTCCATTTTGACTAACAAGTAATACTGAGTTGAAAGCGATCAATTATATTTTTAATGTCTGTGTAATTTATATCTTAAAATCTATATATATATATATATATATATATATATATATATATAATTTGTTTACTATTATATATATATATATTGTTACTTTACGAAAATGATAATGACGTCTCTTGATAGATAAGGTAAAATCAAAACCCTAACGTAACTATCACAGTAAACAATTTTAATCTAGTAGAATTCCTAAAAGCTTAAAAATTCGGTATGAGATATAAGATGAATGAAAAATATGAAAAACTAAAAATGTTTCCATAGAAACTCTAAGGCGTTAAGAAGGAACTTACGCCATGAACTAATAAAATACTCAGGTAAATATACATATTTATATATTGTGTACGAGGCATGTAAAAATATTACTTTTAACTTGAAGCTTATTTCTACTATAACTGTTGATAAAGATTTACTTTCAAGTTCAATTTCCACCACCCACCACAATAATCATTTCAAAGAATTATTGGCAGATACTCTACCGTCTACTAAAACTATGAGCCTTAGAAGTTAATTTTTTTCTTTTTTCAATAAATCTTTATAAAGAAACCCTGGGAAACAGGGACGCTACTAACTTTAAAACTATACGATACTCAAGTAAATTAACTCACGAATGGAATTAGAACATTTTGCGTCGCTTTCAAACTTCGAAGATAATGAATGAATTTGTCTAAATAATTTCCCATTTTTGAAAGCTATTTACAAAATGAGCACGAGCGTAAAAAGGCAAAGTGCCTTCTCCTTTCTTCTCTCTAAAACTTGCATTTTAATGGATCACACCTGAACCCTGGACCATCTAATTCAAATGATAATAAACGTTAATGAGTGGTTGTTTCTTGATATAAAAAGTTCAAAGGTTGGAATTTTGTAAATAAGTTAAATTTTAAACTTATATCATTAAAACTTAATCAAAAAAAAGAAACATAGTTCACATAAAGCTATGTAAAGAAGCATTACAGAAAAACGTCACTAGTTCGTTGGCATCCATTCTTGAAAATAAAACGAACAGTAAAAGTACATTCAAAAGATAGTACCGTTGAAACTAACCAGTGAAATGTTTTTCAATAATAAGAACGTGACGAAATGGCTTTCGCAGTTATCTTCAAAACCTTTTTACGTATTCACAATCGAGGCAATAATGTGGGTACAGAGTTTATTTCGATGGGGCTTTTTTGTATTATCTATGAATGAAACTTTTGTTAACACAACTGATACTGCAGACGTATTTGAATCCAATTTTCACTTTTAATTTTTTGACATTTGTAAAATGCGAAAGGCTACGGCGACGAGTCACCACATGTGTCTTTAACAATGCTCTCATAAATGATCAGAATACGGGTCGCATAAAATTCAACATTCACGCCTTAAAAACTTTAATAACAGTTGAACTTTTATCGAAATATCATTTGATCAACAATTCTACGTGTAAAAAATAAATAAGCTATTAAAATAAAACCTATTTATAGTAATATAATAGTGGCATTTTTAATAATATGATTAATAATAATATATATTATTAATCATATTATTAAAAATGCCACCCACCAACCTGCATTAGACCAGCGTGGTGGGATACGGTCCAAAAACCCCCTAATGGATAGGGGTGTATTAGGTGAGGCCTATGTCCAGCAGTGGGCTATCACAGGCTGATAGTATTATTTAAGTTTGCTTTATACGTTTATATTGAAATTATTTTATCAGACAAACCATGTTTTCTTGAATATTAGGCACATCTTAGTAAGTTAACTATTTAATTGTGCGTCTTTTTATCAAATAGAATTCTTCAAAGGATTATCCACTATGATTGTTTAAAGAAACGGACCAGATCGGCTGCTATAAATAGTCACATAAACAACTATTCGTTATGTCAATGAATTAAACTGTTTTTCAGAATTAATTGCACAGAAACCAGTAGATATTTTTTTGATATTATTACGTTATATCTGATCTTAATTAGAAGATTATAGAAAATAGAAGAGGGGAAATAATACCGCCTTGTGGGACGCCAAGTTCAGCGGTAAGCTCAACTGATGAGGGATGTCAGGTTTGCCGGAGAAGAATGGGTCAGGGCTACCACCAAGGGATGCGTCAAGGGTCAATCGGTGGCCCAACATTCTGGAACCTGCTTCAACCCCTACTGGTAGAGCTTGATGGAAGGGGCTGCTTTATACAGGCATTCGCGGATGATATCGTGCTGGTGTTCTCCGGGACCGGGCCCTGACGTCCAGGAGAGGGCGAAGCGTCCTCGCTCGTGTGCGGAACTGGGGTGAACGGAACAAGCTTAAGTTGCGGCACGAAAACCAAAGCCATCCTGGTAACAAGGAAATTAAAATACGACACCCGGTTCTGCGCATGGGCGGGGAGATACATAGAGCTTACAAAGGAGCTAAAGTTCTGGGCCTCTACAATAGACGATAAGCTGACCTTTAACAGCCACATAAAACGTCGTTGTAAGGTCCAGAACCTATCAAGCAAATCACAAGGGTCGCCAAAATCAATTGGGGTCTGAACCCGGAGATCACCAGGCGATATACACTGCAGTAGTAGAGCCGGTCGTCTTATACGCAGCGAGCGCATGAGCCCCGCGACCAACAAGGTCCAAATAAGGCGGCAACTCGCAAGGATACAGGCGGCTTCGTGCAGAAAGTTATCAGGGCGTACAGGACGGGTCCCTAAACTGGCCTATTGCTCGCTGGGATTCTTCCCTTGGACCTACGGGTCGAAGGGCCACTCTTTACGAAGTAAAGAGGGCCGATCTCAGCGGGTGATAGGAGACCAGCTTGAGAGTCCTGTACCATTCATTAGCTGCCACACCGGCGAAATACGCGGTCCCGGGGTTTGTCTGCCTGGGTGACGGTGGGAGGTTTCAACAAGCTCCCGTCCTCAAGATCTTTACAGACGGGAGCAAAATTGACAACAAAGTCGGGGCGGCGCTTTGCATTTGGGACGGCGCGAGGAAATCAGATCCCGAAAATTAAAGTTGGGAGACTTCTGCACTGTTTACCAGGCGGAACTACTAGCCCTTCGAACGGCAGAAGAGGTGGCACCAAACACCCTGCACGAAGCTGCGTGTTGTATAGCGACTCAAGGTCCGCCCTTGAGACGCTATGTAGAGTGACTCTTCACACCCGATGGCCGTAGAGGCAAGGGAGACATCGCCGAATAATTGAGCAGGGCGGCCCTTGACCTCTTTTGGTAAGGCACACGCGGGTGTAGAGGGTAACGAAGGGCGGACCTTCTCGCGAAGGAGGCCGCCACTCGTATTAAAAGGCGACCGGACTACGACAAATGCCCGGTTTCATTCGTCAAGAGGATTCTTCGGCAAGAGTCCATTGACGAATGGAACCGGCGCTACATATCGGAGCCAACAGCCTCAACCACCAAGCTCTTCTTTCCCAATGCAGTCGACGCGCACCGCATCGTTAGGAAGCTGGAGCTGAGTCCACCGCTGGTGCAGGCTCTAACGGGGCACGGGGGTTTTGCGGAGTATCTCCACCGCTTCAAGTGTCGGGATGACCCGACATGCGAATGCGATGGGGAGGCTCCGCAGAGCGTCCTGCACCTTCTCACGCAGTGTCCAATCTTCGGTAGGCAAAGACAAGACCTGGCCACCGAAATTGGAACACAGATCACGGCAAACAACCTTAAAACAATAATGAACATCCATCACAAAGCCTTCACAGAATTCGGCACAAAGGTAGTCAAGTATGCAAACTTAAGGAACAGCACCAAATAAATATAGACCATGTATCGTTAGTATATATGTCATCGATATTTATAAATAAGAGCAAAAGGCAAAAATGTAATATAGTAATAGTATCAAAATGTGTGTAATAAAAATAAGCAGTAAATAGTAATGTAAATAGTGGCGAATATGCACCGGTGAGGACTTAGTTAAAGTGAATATAAATAGTACAATTAAGTAAAATGTAAATTAAAATAAGGAAAAGATATATATAAGTAAATAAACATGTACATTAAAATAAGCAAACGATAAATATAAGTTAATAAAATGTAAGTTAAGAAGATAAATGTAAAAGTAAAATGTAAAACTAGACAATTACAAGTAAGCTAAGACATAAAATGAAAAGATAAAAAGATGAAAATGAAAAGTAGATATGTAATCAATAGAAGAATAAGTACAAAAGAACACGTACCAAAACACCAAAAGAAGGAACCAGGTCCCTGATCAAACATGTCAGGAAAAAAAAAAAAACTTGATGAGGATTCATCCACTCAGGATGCTCAAATAAACAATATCTGTAATCCGTACTGTACTCAATTGTAAAATAAATAATGTCTGCCAAGTTGATTTCCACAACACTGGAGATCAAACACCTACGCAGGATATATAATCGTACACAAGTGTACGGGCAGGACAAGTGCTACCAATTTCTTTATACTTTCATAGTCCAATGGGACGTGTCAGTGACATGTCCATAGAGAATGCCCTGGACCGACTTTTTACATGTCCACCTGACCCATGGATCATCTCACTTTACAGGTAATCGGTATAATTAACCCGCATTGCCGTAACCAACTAGGAAGCAACAATGAAAACTTGTTAAGTCCCCGAAGGATTCGAACTCATGATATATAGTTTCTAAAGCGCAAGTCCATAAAACTAGATTAAAGAAACAATCAAATTAAAATTAAAAATTATATTTTCAATTTACTGAACACTTATAAACGTCAAAAATTTACCACAGGTTCCAAGACTCAGACCTGTCTAGTGAAGAACTCTGAGGAAAGAAAAAGAAGAATAGAAACTAATACTAAACTAATATTAAATTTGATTAGGTAATACCTAAATTATAAATACAAGGTGATTTATAAGTGCAGAATCTAAACAACTTCCAAACATCTAGGCTCTTAATATAATTTGTAAATCAGTAGCTGGATAATTTAATTATGTTAATTCATAATGTGAAATAATATTATTGTATGTAACTAATATTAAAAAAATACGTTCATACGTTTTGCGGAATTGGATGTAAACATCAAGTTAATCTGTAACGTGTCTAAGTGAAGCAATATTTGCATACGAATCTTGTTAAAATGGAAAAGCGAAAGGTCTGGATCAAAGAAGTTTTATTACTCTTCATCCTTGCCATAGATATAATTTATCTCGGAAAAAAGACGACGACGATCTTTGCTTCTTGTTGTAGTATTTTAAGAAATATCATTTCATCAACAATTCTACGTGTAAAAAATAAATAAGCTATTAAAATAAAACCTATTTATAGTAATATTAAAAATGCCACCCACCAACCCGCATTAGACCAGCGTGGTGGGATACGGTCCAAAAACCCCCTAATGGATAGGGGTGTATTAGGTGAGGCCTATGTCCAGCGGTGGGCTACCACAGGCTGATAATGTGGTTGTAATGTGATTAAAAATGTATTATTTAAGTTTGCTTTATACGTTTATATTGAAATTATTTTATCATAAAAACAATGTTTTCTTGAATATTAGGCACATCTTAGTAAGTTAACTATTTAATTGTGCGTCTTTTTATCTAATAGAATTCTTCAAAGGATTATTCACAATGATTGTTTAAAGAAACAAACAAATATGTTAAGAAAATTTTTAATGAAATATATTTTTTAAATAAATAATAACGTAATGGAACACTGAAAAATAACCGTCAAGCAAGAAACTACTGTTTGCCTAGTTTTAAAAATTATCTACTAAACATTAATAACAATATAATGTTGTATACAAGTGAAATTTTAGTACAAAAATATGATTAACTTCAAACATCGTAAAAGTATTGTAAGCAATACAAACAGGTAACAAAGTGCATTCTGTAAGAAATTGCCTCGCGACTTTTGCCACCGTATTTTAGATCTATAAATAAAACTTTGTATGAACTGATCTGTAAATAAAACTTGTCATTATCGATATTTACATAGAAAAAGATTTTTTTAATACAGTAACTCAAATTTGAGCTTATACTGCATTGTCTTAAATGAGCATTAACGCTTTTTTATTTATTCAGAATTGCCTTCTATCGATACCGAGTCATCCTTACGGAATGTTTTTATTGCTGCTCATAAGAAGGCAGCGTAACTCGCCACAAAACCATTCACCACCCTGAGGCATTAGATAGCATTCAGTGTGTCGCGTTGCTAAAGTTAGTACAAAAATATTTAAGAAATCAAGATCCTTCACTTCCGCTTTTGCAGAAAAATCAAATGCTTACTATTTTTGAAATCAAACTTTTTTTCAAGAAAGCTGTTAATATTTCAAAGAGTTGAAGACACAATGAAAACGGCGATCGGTAAATATTTAATTATTTTTTTTTTGTTTTACCGAACTATTTCATTCAGTTCTATGGCAAATAGTTTTTGCTGGTAAACCACCCGTGTTTTACGTCGTTCTCCGTTTACCGCTCATCGCTTAGAGGGATTTAATAAATTGCTTTCTTCATGTTCGAAGTCGTATTGGTTAACGAAGATATTTAGTTTACTGTCATTGGTTTGTGTGGAAGTGGAATACAATAATATCTGATACGGATTCCAGATCAGTGATACAATGTGACATGTTTATTTTTAATTCTTTTATAATAAATTTCACATAATATTTAATTTTAGTGACATTCTTAATACTTGTTATATAAGAAAAAAAAAAACGGAAAGATATATTAATATTTAATTCATTTCCGCGGACGCAATAAAATTATTTTATAAAACGCGGTTAATTAGGAATATAGCTTAGAACGGTCCTGGGATTAACATATTGGATCACAGCCCATCGGTCATAGGTCGGGCTGGACTACGTCAATGGCGGGTCTGCGAAAGCAGTTTTAATGAGACCGTTGCAAGTGTTGTCACTCTGACCCTGGTCTAATAACTTTATTACTACTTAAACATGGAGTAATAACAACTGCTTCCGTAGCCTAGTGGTACGAGCGTTTGCTTTAGAAAACGGAGGTCGTGGTTTCAAATCTTGTGGGGACTCAACAAATTTAATTGTTGTTTCCTAGTTGATTAGGGCAATTTGGGCCGATCACAAAATTGTCTGAAAAGTAAGATGATCCATGCGTCGGATGGGCATGTAAAAAGTCGGTCCACCCACCAACCCGCATTGGACCAGCGTGGTACGGTCTATACGGTCCAAAACCCCTTAATGGATAGGGCTGTATTAGGGGAGGCCTATGTCCTGCAGTGGACTTTCACAGGCTGATGATGATGATGATACAGCAAGTGTCACGTAAAGATGGACACTAATATCTTTTGAGTCGCAAAAACGCTACCATCGGTTCAAAAAAGAACCTCTCCATATGATAAGAATCCGTGAAAGAAATTCATCGGAACCATTTTTTTTGTCATCTTGAGATATCTCTATTGCTAAGTGCACGGCGTAACAAATTGTTTTTTTTTTTCTTAATAATAAATGCGAAATAAAATAATTTAGGTTTAAATTTTTATTTAAACTTTATTTAGTTTGTGTCAACATGTTTTGCTTGCTTTCATTTGTCTTTCTTATTCACATAAACAATGCAAAATTATAATGATATTGAGAAAAACAAACTAAATCATAATATTATTAACCAATTTACAAAACAGATAAAATCATAATTTGGTATGAATTTTTTTGCTATATAGATGTTTATACATTCAGTGTCAAATTAACTAACAAAACAAAGCTAGAAAGTACAAAGGAGAGTACAGAGCAAACAAACATTGAGAGATAAAATGTTGTGGAGTAAAGTAAAACGTGACGACTTTCGCACTTACCCTCCTAGCATATCTTTTTGTAATAACGTGAATAACGCGCGTCTCTACGAGTTTCTTATATCATTGTGTATTTTGCACATTTAGATATGATGTGTTTTGTTGCTTATTCAAGTACAAGTACTAAATTATTATACAATATACAGCTATAAGAAACTGTAATTTATAAAGCAGAGTCTAGTTTTAAACTTTTTAAGCATCATCTATCTATATTAAGTAACATCCTATCTATGTCTAGTGACGAACAATGTTCTGAGTAACCGTTGCCATTACATTTTTTTATATTTTAACTTTTATAGTATTCAAATTGACAGTCTTCAGTACCTATATAATTTAACATTACTAAATTTAGGTAAAATGTTTTTGTATAATTGCAACAAATTTTCTCTTATCGACTTATATGAAGAGTTAGTTATCAACAAAAGCTATTAAAGAAAACTTATTATGGCTAGTTACGAACGGTTACTTTAGTTGTCTGGGACATGGATAGAATAATGCCACCACAATTTTATACCTTAGCATATTTGAGTTCACAAGAACACTTTAGCACATTAATGTGACAGCTCTGAAAACGTTCCTCAAGAATTCATTAATCCTGCCGAATAAGTGTGCCAATAATTCATTAAATCGTTCGGTTTCAAAGTTTTGTTGTTGTATTAACGATCTTTGTGAATTTAAAAAACGAAAGCTAGAAGTTAAGAATACGAGAAAACAAATCATTTCGAAGAGTCTATTCAAATATTTGAGTTAAGTAAAACGAATTCCACTTACTCAAATATCTTATAGTAATACGTGAATAACACTGTCTGTACGTTACTTATATTATTTAAGTATTTTGACATTTAGATACAATGTAGTCATTGCTTATTCAATAAATTCTGAGATTATATAGACATAGAAACTATTCATTTTAGCGAGTTGTTTAAATAAGTATTTATCACAAGAACACAGGTCTGAAATTAGACTGAAAATTTTAGAAGTATACGTCTCATCTTATAGTATTTATATCAGATTCAAATTGACAGTTTCTTACAATATTTAACTCTAATTAGTAATTTTTTATTCATATTCCTAATCGACTTAAATGAGAATTTTTCAAAAGCTATTAACAACATCTCTAAGCTTAAAATGTTTTTGTTTGACATGGATAGAATTTACTAATTACACTTTGTGTTAACTGGCATTAGACCAAATAAATTATTACTATTAAAATTCTGATTCATTAACATGTAATATGAACAATGTTTAATATTCGGTCAAAGTTTATATGTATTATACAACATTATGATTAATCGGAACGCATAAGATATGCAGGTTAATCAGTTTTATAACGTTGCTAGACATATATAAATGGAAGGTAACTTCTGTCTGATCAAAAATCATTTCTAAAGCATTGACATGATTTTGTTTTGTAATCTAAATAGCTCAGAAAAGACACTCAGCGCTATCATATTTGAGTAGCAGGGTTGAAATAGCGGTTAAATTATCTCCTAGTCGAATAATTAAAAGATGTTTCATTTGAATGACTTATAATGAATTGTTTCAACGTAGAAGTTTATCGCTAGAAATGTTTCTATAGTTTTAGAACTGTTCTAACAGCAATATATTATAAATTAACTTTTATGCATATTATCGTAATATTAACTATAATTAATTAATCGAACATGAATTCATTTGTAAATCTATATATGATTAGCTAATGTTACTTTTCAAATTTTAAAGATGCATTGTTAGACACATTTTAAGAGTAACTACTTTTGAGACTGTTATTAAAATTAAATAATAAAATGTCATATTAAACTAAAATTGTATTCCTTCTAGTTTGTGTCAGCATCGATTAATTTAAATCAAATAGTTTTAATGATGTAAAATACTTTTTAATCACATTGTACTTGTAGAAACAAAAGTTAGTAAACATATTAACTGTCTACTTATCAATTTTTATGTTTGATTATTTGAAATTTACTATAACTGTTTAGTAACTTGGCTATTAATTTTTATTACAAATAGACTTAGAATTAAAACTAGTTGATACCATGGTATATTTTTACTAAGTAAATTAAAGAAATTTCTTTGCTCTGAATATAAATGAAATAATTGATGAATTATAATAGTACTATATATCTACTGTTGTTCTATTTTCATCGTTTGATTTGAAAATTGAACTTAAAATTTATACTATTCATTAACATTACAAGTTGAACCTAATCTTTGAGGATATTGTTAATATTTTCACGATCCTTAATACTCAAGTATTAAGATTTTTTTATTATTTACTATACAGTAAATAATTGATGTTATGTCTAATATGGTCTCATCCCTAGTAACATGCTATAAAGCAATTGACATCTTTGGAATTAACTTTTCCCACTTTACAGTGCTGACAAAATTTTTTTTACTGTAGAAAACTAGACATGCATATAAGAATTCGCCTTTACATGTAGTATACTAACTCGAGTATAGTAACAGGTTTCTATGCATTATTCAGGTTGGGACATTTCTCATGTTTTTGTCATCCTTGGCTTGTAGTCTGTATACAGTAAATTAAGAAATATCCCAAATCAAAGGTCGACGTAGGTTTGCTTCTCTGGCCCACAGATCTATCTAGGTATAGCTAAAATTAGGTATAGTTCAATATCAGTTTTATTTCTATGTTATTAATAATTATTGAAGGTAGATCCTTCAATAATTATTTAGCGCTTCATGTTTAGGTAAATTTTCATAACATAGACTTCTTTTAGTTGATATGTGTAAATTCTAAGAATCTAACACTTCTCTTGTGAGAACAAAGGGACAGAATAGTTTATTCAATTTTGTGTATCGTTCAATATGGTAAGATTAAAGCAAGTTTGAAATTGTTAAATGAGTTTTGATTTAATACACACCTGATCATTATTATATCTAGTCTGCAAGGTATGGGTAAAGATACATAGGACTGAATTTTGTGCTATTTAATTGTACATCAAGGGCGTTGTTCGAATACTTTTTTAAGCTTTGTGTAGTCTGTGATTAGAATTTAAATTTAGGCAAAAGTGACATTCAACTATAGTATTATAGGTATTATAGGGCCTCCGTAGCCTAGTGGTATAGGCGTGTGCTTTAGAATCCGAGGTCGTGGTTCGAATCCTGCGGGACGAACAAATTTTTATTGTTGTTTCCTAGTTGGTTAGGAGCAATTTTGGCCGATACCCAATTGTCTGAAAAGTAAGATGATCCATGCGTCGGATGGGCATGTAAAGTCGGTCCACCCACCAACCGCATTGGACCAGCGTGGTGGGATACGGTCCAAACCCCTCATGGATAAGGGTGTATTAGGGAGGCCTATGTCCAGCAGTGGACTAACAAAGGCTGATGATGTATGTATGATGTATGTATTATAGGTAGAGGATTTAAGTTGTAACTTCGCGATAAATGTAGTACTCTAATATATGCACTTCTGTTTTGTTTTGCCATCCCGCAATATCAAGCTCGATTAAAACGCTAATTTAATAAGTACATTCTTACCATATACCTTAATTTATTTATTTCGTATAATCAAATTTTAAGATGAAATTACACATTTTGAATATTTTAAAAGCTAAGAGTGGCAGAAGAGCTAGGATCGCTAATAAGCTACACCGCGAAGACATTATTGTTATTTAGTTAATATTAATTCAGATTAAAACTGTTTAACAACAAAAAAATGTGTTCATGTTTTCTTTTATCGCAGTTTAAATATATTTTAATAATTAAAATGAAAATTGATTACGAAATAATTGTAGTATGCAATGATGGTCAAAGAAAAAAGGATAAGCAAGATGGAACAGTTCTTTGAAAGTTATTTGTTAAAATAACTACAACAGCTCTGAAACAATAACACGAACTTATAAGCTTTTAATAGTTTTCTAAAACTACTGTTAATTTATTATATGCATATATATATATTAATACATAGCAGATAAAATTATTTAATATTTGCCTTTTATTATCTGGTTCTTTAAAGATATTCTATACTTGATTGTTGTACAATTGTTCTTTATTTTTTAAATGCAAGCTTAAATTATTAAAATGTTATTCAATTATTTATCAGATTATGAAGTCAATGATAAAACTAGGTGCAACTTTATTAACAATGTCATTTTTAACGGGCTTTCTAAAAGAAAGAGGTACTCAATTCGAAGCGTACATAATTTTTTTTTATATATATTTGTGTATCATAATTATGTACTTTTAACTGCTCCATAATATTATTGTGAGTTCTAACAATTCTTTTAAATTATAATCTATTTTATTTTAAACTTATTATAAAGAACTTCATTTTGTAAAAAAAACGCTGAAAAAAAAAAATTAAAAAAATACTTCAAAGAACTTGGTTAATTTATTTGGTGCGTTACAAGTGGATAAAACTGTTGCCATATAACAGTCTCCAAGGGATTAAAGTATTTGGAAAAGTCGAGAAATGTCATTTGCGCCCGACATCTAAATCCAAGCAGGCAATTAGGAATAATTGAGATCCGATGCCTACAGAATTTCGCGCTGTACCTATCAACGGCTAAAGGTTTTTACATAAAAGCATTTGCAAATATTAACAGAATATATAGATATTGTTGTAACTGTTCAATTTTCAAATTACAATGTCAGAATTAAGATTCGGGTGACTTATGTGACAACAATTTTCTTAAAACATGCTTAAAATGTAAATATTACATTATATCCTTAGAAGGTGGAAAAATTTCGTAAATTGGGTGACATAGTTATAACAACGTTCAATGCTCACCGTTTACATTTTATAAATTTTGAAATTTGTCATAAAACTTTTATCATTGTGGTGAAAGCTGTTCTAGAATAATTATTTATTGCATCATTTTTAAGACTATATGAAAGTGAATTATTTTCTTAATTACAATATCTCTATAAATATTACTCAGTAAAGTATATTAAAATGGGTTCAGATGAATTGTTTATTATTAAATGCAGATAGAATACAAAAAATGTAAATTTAAATGTTATACACAAAAATAATACCTAATAAAAAACGAAAAGATCAATTCACTATCAAATCAAAAACGGGTATAATTTACACAGATGTTAAGTTAAAATCATTCAGATTGTCAATTTATTGCTAAAATCATCAAAATCATCAAATTATTTAAAACTATCAGAGGCACAAAATTAGTACTTGATGAATTGATAGAGATCAGAATTTTTTTTAGGTTGTAAAAGATAGATTAAGTTTTATTTCTTAAATCGAAAATAAAGCAAATTGCTTTTATAACCAAAAACTAAAATGATTAAAAAATAATACTGATTAATAGCTTCTATTTCAACAAAACACCATACTTATAAAATGGAATTTTGTTTTACGGATACCATTTTATTGAACCCTTGTAAGGAAAAGATAATAAACAAAATGCAAGCTATCTTCAACATTATGTTAATACGTTTAACAACAACAGGAATTATAACTTATCATAACTGATTGCATAAAAAAAATTCACAACGTATATGAATTCGTAAAATATTTAGAGTTATGAAACTTCGGTCTTTAATTTTTGCATTTTACGAATAGCGTAACTTTTACATTGTTTTAAAGAAAGTAAGCGTAAACCGTAATGTAAGAAATAAATTACAATTGTAAATTGTTGGGGACCAATTTCAATCCAATTGTTTGATGTTCAACAAACGCATCAATTGTTCGTTTATTCAGTGAAAAAGGAATCCTTGCAAAAAAATTGACTTCGAGTTTCCTGTAACATATTTCATCATCATTATCAGCCTGTATCAGTTCACTGCTAGACATAGGCCTCCTCTAATGCACGCCATAGCTTCCGATCTTCGGCTATTCTCATCCAACCCACAGGGCGCTTAACGACTGAACGACGACCTCTAGCGAATAAATCGAATTTGGTTGCCTTAATAATATGGTGATGAAGGTGAAGGTGTCTCCAGATCGGCTGCTATAAATAGTCACATAAACATCTATTCGTTATGTCAATGAATTAAACGGTTTTTCAGAATTAATTGCACAGAAACCAGTAGATATTTTCTGATATTATTACGTTATATCTGATCTTAATTAGAAACCGAGCGCCTTTATGTAAATAGATTGCTGAAATTACCATCTAATTAACGCATTTTCCAGTTTCCAAAATCCCTTGGTAATTATGATACAATGTTACCGCTATTTAAATAACAGCGATTAATTAATATTTTAAGTTAATTTGGACTATCTTTTATTTAAATCCTACCGACTTTGACTTTTTTTCTGAAATAAATTTTTATGACTGATTACAAAATTAGATCTCTGTATCAAAATTGTATTTACTATATGGCCATAGCTATTGAGCTGTTTTTGAGTTAAAATGGGACAATAATAATATTTATTTAAAAAAAATGAATAAAAATTGTTATTTAAAGATATACTTTAACTAATTTAATTTACGATTTTAGACAATAGCTCATTGACACATCTCATATTTATAACAAAAATGTAGTGAAAAGTGGACCGTGGGCTGACCAGTGAAATGTTTCTCAAAGATAGTGAACGTGACGGAATGGATTTTACACTTATCTTCCAAAGCTTTTATACATCTAGTGTCACAATTCAGGATTGAAGTTAGATACGAAAAGAAACCGTCTTGTTTGAATCATATCTCTTTTGTGTAAAAATACTGTGGTTGCATGGGAATTCAATGTTAACAAAAACAATTGTATGAGGATTCAAACCACGTCGCATTTAAGAATCTTTCAGTATTGTTACGAATTATAAAAGAGGAAACGCGTTTATCAAAAAAATATTCCTTAATTTAAAACACATAACTATGGACTGATAAAGGCAGAAGTACTTGGAAGATGGTTTATGGGTATTTTTTAAATGCCACAATAATAATAAATAACGTCAATCGAACAAAATGATCATCAGAGAGGATTGTCATCCTTACTAATACATTATTGAATTTTATTTTATATTTCACACATTACAACATTTTAAGTGTTAAATTTTGCCGTCTTTTACTGTCCGTGTTCGTAACTCTCTTTTTTTTTGGCGTTCAAATATATCTGATTTGCAAATTATTTGTTGGCAGTTGTACCCACGATTTTTAATTTGTCAATAAAAAGTTTACAGTCAGATGTGAGTCAATAAGCTGAGGTTTTTTTTCGTATATGAAGGCAGACGAGCAATCAGGCCACCGGATGGAAAGTGGTCACCGACGGCCATGGACATCGGAAATACCAAGGGAATTTCCAACGCGCCGCTCATTATGTGACAAGGGATGCGGTCGAAGAAGTCTCGGTTACCCAGTAAATACACTGTTTACGGCATACTTTAAATGGAAACGGATGAACGGAAAAGTGTTCTTTCACAATACTGCTTTGCGGCAGAAAAAGGCACCGTAGCTATTTGAATGCCGGTTACGAGTAACAGGTTCAGGATCATTAAAAAAAAAAGTGTAGAGTTAATGCCAGCTTTTAGTATCAGAGTCGATTTACGAATCTATTACAAAAAAAAATTAGGCTACAATTCGCAATATAACAGATAACAACATGTTTCTTTATACATTTGTTCAATAGTATAGTAACAGCTTAACTAAGAAAAAAATATGATCACGATCACATTAAACTGATGCGACAATCAAATGCGTAGAATGTAGCCAGTTACGAGATACAATTGATTACAAAATATTTCAATTAAAATGTGAATGTTGTTCTTTTCTTCCCTTCCAACCTCTCAGCGAGATAACAAGATGATGTTGAAAAAAGATATTTTGCTTACTTTGTCTTTCGAACAGAAATATTTTATTAAAATTAATCAGGAGTATCGGTTCACAGTTAATACCATTACAATCGCTTATACTTACATTCAAAAGTGTCAGTGGTAAAAGCTTTTTATAGACGATGGAAAATTATTTTTAATTTTATATTACTGATTGATATTTTTCAGATTTCTTAGTATTTTAGCCGAAAAAAATAAAAATTAGATCCTAATTACCATTGTAATGTCATTTGCACCATTACTACGCCCTTTTCAATTTTAAAAGTAATTAAGGTCAACATTCAGTTGACGTAGCGAGTTATAAAAGTTTTCAGGCTACTCCATAGAAAGTTCGGCACTTACGGTTTAATCCGTAATTTACTGCGGGACCCGAAGCGTGTCATTTGATATACCTTCCGTTTGATTTATTTAAAGTCAAAGTCAAATGTTATCTATCTAGTTTAGGTCTACTGAGAAATATGAGTAAAAATTTATTTTCGAAAAGAATACTCACCGGGATTTGGTTTTCGCGTCCCGCTATGGGAATAACATTCTGTGATGAACACTGTAGTTCTCCTGTGTCTAAGTGTTTAAATATAATGCATTTATGTACAATAAAAAAGTAAGTTCATGTATTTGCCACTCATCTAGTTTCCATATTACAAGCTTTGCTTAATTTGGGACTAAATAGTGATGTGTTGTCGTTCTGAAATATTTATTAATTATTTTTTTAAAAGTTAGCTGGAAATTATCTAATGCAGAATGAGAGCTATTTCAGAATCTTCACTTTTCTATTATTTAAATTAAATTTCATTACGGTGATAGAAAATTATGTAATTATTGTATGTATCGGAGAAATAGCCTCCTTAGTATTTTATTGACAGTGACATCCGCATTGCAGACGTCATCCTTGTTTGCTTCTAGAATGTTCGATCGAGATCTTGAAACAAGGAAACAAAACTGTAAAAACTTCATATTATATTCAACGGACAGCGTAACGATTTATTAGAGAAATTTTGATTCTGTACGGCAACTCAAACCCGAATCATTTAATGCCAACAGTGCAGCTGTATTTATACGTCTTGCTTTTAAATTTCTCAAAGAAAACTCTTATTTTTAAATGTTTTTATCTGACGTTAGTTCACCAGTTAGTTAAGATTTTCATTATATATTCATGTACATATAAAAAAGATTCAATAGTCCATTTTAACGTTTTTTTGTCATGTATAATTAAGCTATCAGACGAGACTAAAAGCGAAATGTAATATAGCATAAATAAATGTAATATGACCACGTGTTTCTATATACGAATGTTTGGTTCAAAAACGTAATTAAGATCAATTTAAAATTATAATTAGATAAGATAACAATCAACGCGTAGTATAGTTAATAAAAATAAACGTAAAGTGAATTTTGCCACAGAACTAATGAAGAACTGAAAATGTTCGATATCAAGTAAAATATTTAAGCACTTGTCACTTGTTTACTTATTGAAAGAAATTTTATTTTAGAATAAAACAAAATAAAAACTGATGACGTCAAAGAAAGTGTATAAAACTTTGATTAACAAGTTAAATTTTTCCAAAAAATATGACCGACTTCAAACATTATATATCTTGACTTTTCTGCAATATAATCAGGGCTGTTTCGCTGATTTCTGCCACCCATGATATATCTATGATATTTCTAAAGGTAATAATTTAATTAAAATATCGTGTATGGCGAAAATGAACAACTTTTTAATGCACTAACTTTTATGTAACTATATATTATAAATAATAATACAAAAAACATACGCTCCAAGTTGAGTACCTTCTTTTGGGAAGTCGGCTAAAACGATATAAATATACAATGTTACAAGTTTATTTTTTAGTGACATAGATTCAGCAATTACCATTTAAATCAAAATTAATTTAGAAGAATGTATCTCAAGTTTCTTCTGACGTTCTCATTCAAGTATAACCTGTGGCCTTGTAAACAAATTGAGTTACATTTTCAGACATTTCGCCGTGTATGGCAAAATGTTCCTTAAGTACAGTTAAAATAAAAATATTACTATTTTTTTATTGAACACAATACGAAAGTAAGATCACGTTTGAGTATAGGAAGTGTATTTATTAGGTTAATATGGTGTTTACTTTGTTTACGTTTACATTACATAGTAACACGGTATAAATAATTTTGCTAAAAACAAATTAATACATAAACCGCACATTACATAAACCGCACCATAAGACTCAATTTAACTTTTCACAATATTTTTGGTGCTTAAAGCCTGAGATAAGCCTACCGTCCCACATAATGCATAAATATCGTACACACGGATATATTATTATACGTTTTATGAGCTTAAAAATAAAATATAAAAAAGTCACAATCTAGTGTATATCGTCATGAAAATCGTGAACTTTAGTTATATTGCTATGTAGTTCAAGCAAGAAATAGGTCCCTTAGGTGCACTCGGTTTGCAAATGGGTTCTAAATGTAATGCTTACTATAAGTGATGTGAATTTCATAGGACATAATTTCTGATAATTATAGCTGCTTATCATAGACTTTACATAACAACGAATGCATTTCGTAATCAATTTACAACCGTGTAAGAAAATGAAAAAATGCCTATTATGTGCTGTTTAACTAAAAACAATCCAATTTTTCAGTTTACAAATCTAATAAATTTATAAGGACCCACAAGCTGAGAATATTTATTTAAGATATTGAATATTGACATCGGTTTTAAAAGACTAAGTGACCTATCGTATGTTACCAGACCAAAGACGAGTGATTATTGCTACGATTAATATTCTGAACGCTAAAGGTATTGTAAGGGCAATTCTTTTTTGATTTTCACCGTGGCTCCGTTATGGTAAGTTAAGATCGGTCATGGGATGCCATCCTTGTTTCCTGCGAGGGCATTTTGAACCTAAAGAAACATAAGATGCCATATAACTACATGAGATTACTATGCATACAAACTGTCTTTCTGAAACTTACCGTCCTTGTCGTGATTTTTGCTTCGTTTAGGCATCTAAAGAAACGCTCTGAATGGCCAAATAAACAATATCTGTAATCCGTACGGTACTTCAATTGTAAAATAAATAATGTCTGCCAAGTTGATTTCCACAACACTGGAGATCAAACACCTACGCAGGATATATAATCGTACACAAGTGTACGGGCAGGACAAGTGCTACCAATTTCTTTATACTTTCATAGTCCAATGGGACGTGTCAGTGACTGTCTGGAGAGATAAGACCCTGGACCGACTTTTTACATGGCCACCTGACGCATGGATCATCTCACTTTACAGGTAATAATTGACCCGCATTGCCCTAACCAATTAGGAAGCAACAATGAAAACTTGTTTCGTCCCCGCAGGATTAGAACTCATGACATATAGTTTCTAAAGCGCAAGTCCATAAAACTAAACTAAAGAAACGATCTAATTAAAATTAAAAATTATATTTTAAACTACTGAACACCTATAAACGTCAAAAATTACCACAGGTTCCAAGACTCAGACCTGTGTAGTTAAGAACTCTGAGAAGAAGAAAGAAGACGTTAATTGTAAGAATTTACCGGTGGTAGGTTTACAGGAGACCGTCTGGGTGGTACCACCGCGGTGCCTATTTCTGCCGAAGCAGTAGTGTAAAACACTGCTGCGTTCCGGTTTGAGGGCACCATGCCAGCGTATTTACTGGGTAAACAAGACTTAACACCCTATGTCTCACGGCAGGCAGCGCGTCGGCGATACCACTGGTATTGTCAACGTCTATGGGTGTCGGTGACCACTTCCCATCAGGTGGCCCGACTACTCGTCTGCCTACGTATGCCATAAAAAAAAAGAAGAATAGAAACTAATACTAAACTAATATTAAATTTGATTAGGTAATACCTAAATTTGCTACTTACAAGGGGATTTTAAAGTGCAGAATTTAAACAGCTTCCAAACATTGGGCCTTAATATAATTTTTAATTCAGTAGCTGGATAATTTAATTATGTTAATTCATAATGTGAAATTATATGTAACTAATATAAAAAAATACATACATACATTTTACGGAATTGTATGTAAACATCAAGTTAATCTGTAACGTGTCTAAGTGAAACAATATTTGCAAACGAATCTTGTTAAAAAGGAAAAGCGAAAGGTCTGTATCAAAGAAGTTTTATTACTCTTCATCTTTGCCATAGATATAATTTATCTCGGGGAAAAGACGACGACGATCTTTGCTTCTTGTTCTAGTATTTTAAGGTATATGGCGAATTTATTACAAACACGCTATAATATACTTCACTCATATTAACATATTTTATTTCTTTATAAAAGCCGCCATTGGGTATTTTAATTTTATTATGTATCTTATAATTAATTAAATTAACATGTTATTATTAATGGTAATCGTTAAAAATATGAATACGATTATAAGAAATGACGAAGTGACCTAAGAAAATATAAGATCAGTTATTTTGTAAATGTCTTTTTTGATATCGAAGTATTTTTATGTTTCGACAAGTTCATTAGGAAGAATTAAAATTTTGCACAATTACTGATCAAAAAAACTTAATAATTTATTTGGTACTTTTGACTAGACTAAGCCTCTTTCGCATAACAGTTACCAAGAATTATGTTATTTGGAAAAGTCGTAAAATCGGAATACCATTTGCTCCCGCTGTTTGGATTTAAGTACGTAATTCTAAATTGTAATTTAATAATTTGCAGCACATCGGTACTTTATCTAAAATACAAATCTATTGATTTTCTTTTTAATACTATAACTTTAAGGAGGGAAGCCAAAGTTAGTAAATACTGTAATATTGTAATTTGTAAAATGTTGTAACATGTCACAGTGTGTTAAAAGTGATCGCTGTAACTGGCTTACATTGGCATGAGCACTCATTTTTATTTGTTAATGTTAAGATTGAATGTTTTGTGTGTATTTTTTGGTGGTGTGTTTGCTTACAAATAATCTATAGATTTTTGCTCTAAAGTTCTTCCTACATTATTTGTTGATTGGTATATATTCTAACAAAAAAATGTCTATTCAATGAATCTGTAGTTTGCATTTTAACTTTTGTCTGTTCATTACTATACCATGTCAATAAACAAAGCCTTTGACTTAATTTGCTTAGCACAAGTTCTTTATAATATCAGTAAAAAAGAGAGAAATATTGCAATAATGTTATGCGAGACTTATAGTTTGAAACAGTTCTTTATATTCATGCGTCATAAATCATTAAAATATTTGATGTATCCAGGAAACAATGATGCTGGAGGTACCACTATTTTATATAATGGGCAAAAAGCAGGTTTGTAAGTATTCTTTGAAAAGGTCCATAACTTATCATGCTTACGTGCCTGTAAATAACTACTAATAAGATTTTCTAAGAACTCTCCTGCCTACTTTTCTGCTATTGCTGAAAAACATTATCCTTAAATATAAGATTATGATTTAAAGGATGTCAGCTAAAATTAAAAGCATGTGTCAGAAGATAAAGAAATGTCATAGAGACTACTTTTATCGCATTTAAAATATTTTTGATCAAATAATTCATATTTACACCTTTGACTAATGAAGTAATACTTGAGTTGAAAGCGATGTAATTATATTTTTAAAGTCATGTCATGACTAGCTTTTAATATATCTTTTAATATATCCAAATTTATAATGTATATCTTAAATCTATTTATATACATAATTTTTAATACATTTAATATATCTGTTTAATATGTTTTTACACTCCTGTGGAGCTCAATTTCTTAAAATCTCATTGAAAACAGTAGGAACGTGATCAATCTAAATAAGTTCGACCACCAAGATCTACTTCAGTTCCGATTTGCCATTTGCTTTGATGTTTTTCGGGTTAAGTTTATAATATGTTTATAAAGTAGTAAACAAATTTGCAACAGAATAGCAGTTTTAATTATTTTAATAATATTTTAAGCATAAATCCCCTATGAATATGTTAGGATATTTATTTAACTGTATGCTAATTCTTTTTGAAAATGATAATGACGTCTCTTGATAGATAAGGTAAAATCAAAACCCTAACGTAACTATCACAGTAAACAATTTTAATCTAGTAGAATTCCTAAAAGCTTAACAATTCGTGTATGAGATATTAGATGGATGAAAAATATGAAAAACTAAAAATATTTCCATAGAAACTCTAAGGCGTTAAGAAGGAACTTACGCCATGAAATAATAAAATACTCAGATAAATATACATATTTTATATTCTGCACTGAGGCATGCAAAAATATTACTTTCAGGTTCAATTTCCACCACCCACCACAAATAATCATTTAAAAAATTGTTGGCAGATACTCTACCACCTACAAAACTATGAGACCTTAGGGTTAATTTATTCTTTTCAATAAATCCTATAAAAACCCTGGAAACAGGGGCGCTACTAACTTAAAACTAAACTATTCTTAATAAATTAACTCACAGATGAATTAGAACATTTTGCATTACTTTCAAACTTCGAAGATAATGAATGAATTTGTTTAAATAATTCCATATTTGAAAGCTATTTACAAAATGAGCACACGAAAAGGCACAGTACCTTCTCCTTTCTTCTTTCTAAAACTTGCATTTTAATGGATCACACTGAACCCTGGACCATCTAATTCAAAAATTATAATAAACGTTAACGAGTGGTTGTTTCTTGGTATAAAAAGTTCGAAAGGTTGGAAATTTGCAAATAAGTAAAATTTTAAACTTATATCATTGAACAATCATAAAAAGAAGCATAGTTCACATAAAGCTATGTAAAGAAGCATTACAGAAAAACGTCACTAGTTCGTTGGCATCCATTCTTGAAAATAAAACGAACAGTAAAGTACATTCAAAGATAGTACCGATCTGAAACTAACTCGAGTGAAATGTTTTCAATGATGAGAACGTGACGAAAATGAACTTTCAGTTATCTTCAAAACCTTTTTACGTATCACAATCGAGGCAATAATGTGGGTACAGAGTTTTATTCGATGGGGCTTTTTGTATCTATGAATGAAACTTTTGTTAACTAACTGATACTACGACGTATTTGAATCAATTTTCAATTTAATTTTTGACATTTTGTAGAGATAGAAAGGCTACAGGTTAGACAACGACGAGTCACCATGTGTCTTTAACAATTCTCTCTGCTGATCAGAATACGGGTGCATAAAATTCAACATTCACGTCTTAAAAACTTTAATAACAGTTGAACTTTATCGAAATATTTTGATCAACAATTCTACGTGTAAAAAATAAATAAGCTATTAAATAAGCTATTAAAATAAAATCTATTTATAGTAATATTAATAGTGGCATTTTAAATAATATGATTTAATAATATATTAATCATATTATTAAATACCACCCACTCACATTAGACCAGCGTGGTGGGATCAGGTCCAAAACCTCTAATGGATAGGGGTGTATTAGGGCGGCTTATGTCCAGCAGTGGGCTATCAAGGCTTATAATGTGG
This sequence comes from Lamproptera curius, assembly GCA_029286875.1. Lineage (NCBI taxonomy): Eukaryota > Metazoa > Arthropoda > Insecta > Lepidoptera > Papilionidae > Lamproptera > Lamproptera curius. The sequence goes on from JAGSMT010000459.1 coordinate 23,652, forward strand.
TTGTGATGTGATTAAAAATGTATAATTATTTTATCAGACAAACAATGTTTTCTTGAATATTAGGCACATTTTAGTTAGTTAACTATTTAATTGTGCGTCTTTTTATCAAATAGAATTCTTCAAAGGATTATTCACAATGATTGTTTAAAACAAACAAATATAAGAAATTTTAATGAAATATTTTTTAAAATAAATAATAACGTAATGGAATAATGAAAAAAAAACCGTCAAGCAAGAAACTACTGTGTGCCTAGTTTTAAAAATTATCTACTAAACAATTAATAGCAATATAATGTTTTATGCAAGTGAAATTTTAGTACAAAATATCTTCAAACAGCGTAAAAGTATTGTACGAATACAAACAGAGTAACAAAGTGGCTTCTGTAAAAATTGCCTCGCGACTTTTGCCACCGTATTTTAGATCTCTGATATCTTTTAAGGTATTCATAATTCAAAATATCGATTATGAAAAGTTTTATTTACATAGAAAAAGATTTTTAATACAATAACTCTAATTTTAGCTTATACTGCATTGTCTTAGATGAGCATTAACGCTTTTTATTTATTCAAATTGCCTTCCTATAGATACCAGTCATCCTTACGGAATGTTTTTATTGATGCTCAAAGAAGGCAGCGTAACTCCTCACAAACCATTCACCGCCCTTAGGCATTGGATAGTATCAGTGATGTTAGCGTTGCTAAGATTAGTACAAAATATTTAGAAATCAAGATCCTTCACTGCTTTTGCAGAAAAGTCAAATGCTTACTTGTTTTTGAAATTAAACTTTTATTTCAAGAAAGCTGTTAATTTCAAATAAACCAATGAAAACGGCGATCGGTAAAAATTTAAATAATTTTTTATGTTTTACCGAACTGTTTCATTTAATTCTATGGCAAATAGTTTTTGCATGGTAAACAACTCGTGTTTTACGTCGTTCTCCGTTTACCGCTCATCGCTTAGAGGTTTAATAATTGCTTTCGTTATGTTCAGGTCGTATTGGTTAACGGAGATATTTGAGTTTACTGTCATTGGTTTATCTAATAATGTACAGTTTTTCAGATAAAACTCATTTTCATTTTATTATTATTTAAAGTGAAATGAAATATAATAAACCTATCTGAAGTGGAATACAATAATATCTGATACGGATTCCAGATCAGTGATACAATGTGACATGCTTATTTTAATTCTTTTATAATAAATTTCACATAACATTTAATTTTAGTGACATTCTTAATACTTGTTATATAAGAAGAAAAACGAAGATATATTAATATTTAATTCATTTCCGCAAGCAAAAATTAATGCATTTCATTTGTTGCGTGATATTGAAAATAATTATCTCCGGAATTTATGTCTTTCATCTTCGATGTTTTGCAATAAAATTATTCTATCAAACGCAGTTGTGGAATATAGCTTAGAACGGTCCTGGGATTAACTATCTGGATCGGTCATAGGTCAGGCTGGATTATGTCAATGCGGTCTGCGAAAAGCAGTTTTAATGGGACCGTTGCAAAAGTGTTGTCCACTCTGACCCTGGTCTAATGAGTTATTGCTACTAAAACATCAAGTAATAATAACTTCCTGTAGCCTAGTAGGTACAGGCGTGTGCCTTGAAACTGGAGGTCGTGGTTTCGATCCTGTGGGACTCAACTAATTTAATGTTTCCTGGTTGGTTAGAGGCAATTTGGCCGATCACCCAATTGTCTAAAAGTAAGATGATCCATGCGTCGGATGGGCATGAAAGTCAGTCCACCACCAACCCATTGGACCAGCGTGGTACCGTCTATACGGTCCCAACCCCTTAATGGATAGGCTGTATTAGGGAGGCATGAAGTCCTGCAGTGGACTTTCACAGGCTGATAATGATGATGATCAGCAGTGGCATGTAAAGATGGACCCTAATATCTTTTGAGTCGCAAAAACGCTACCATCGGTTCAAAAGAACCCTTCCGTATGATAAGAATCCGTGAAAGAACTCATCGGAACCATTTTTGTGTCATCATGAGATATCTCTTGTGCTAAGTGCGGCATAACAAATTGTTTTTCCTAATAATAAATGCAAAGTAAAATAATTTAGGGTTTAAATTTTTATTTAAACTTTATTTAGTTGTGTCAGCATGTTTTATTGCTTTCATTTGTCTTCCTTATTTACATAAACAATGCAAAATTAAAATGATATTGAGAAAAACAGACTAAATCATAATATTATTAACCAATTTACAAAACAGATAAAATCATAATTTGGTATGAATGTTTTTGATACATAGATGTTTATACATTCACTGTCAAATTAAATAACAAACCAAAGCTAGAAAGTACAAGGAGAGTACAGAGCAAACAAACATTGAGAGATAAAATGTCGTGAGTAAAGTAAAACTGACGACTTTCGCCTAGCCTCAAAGCATATATTTTTGTAATAACGTGAATAACGCGCGACTCTACGAGTTACTTATATCATTGTGTATTTTTCACATTTAGATATGATATGTTTTGTTGCTTGTTCAAGTACAAGTATAAAATTATTATACAATATACAGCTATAAAACTGTAATTTATAAAGCACAGTCTTGTTTTAAACTTTTAAGTATCATCTATCTAAGTCAAGTAACATCCTCTCTATGTCCAGTAACGAACAATGTTCTGAGTAACTTGCCATTACATTTTTTATATTTTAACTTTTATAGTATTCAAATTGACAGTCTTCAGTACTTATATAGTTTTGATTTACTAAATTTAGGTAAAATGTTTTCTGTAATTGCAAAAAAAAATTTTCTTATTGATCAAAATTGGTAATACAAGTGCCATTGAGGATTAATGAAAGTGAACAAGATGGATTGGTAAAGCTTTGTAGAATATATTATTTTTAAAACTGCAACCTTAAGAGCTTAGTATTCTATAAAGTATTAAATTCACTTCCTGGTGTAAATCCATTATCTTCTTTCCAATAGCAAAGAGTAAGTATAGTGGAAGATATAAGGATACTTCTATCTTTTCTTGCTGTTTGTGTGCATCTATTTAACAATCTTAGTATTAAAGTTTAATGTTTATAACAATATATTCTTTAAAAAAATATATATCTACGTTGCAAACTGGACATTTATTTTGTATAAAGGAAGTATATAACGTGATCGTATCTAATAACGAAGAAAAGTGCATGAAACAACGACATGTTCTTAATAAATCGATTTTGACATGAAACACTCATTTTATTACCATGTGACTAAGACTAGAATTACGTTATATTAAAAAGTGTATGCATGAAGAACAAGTTGATAAAGTAAGTTTAAAATTCAAAATAAAAAGCAACGTTAATTTCAAATTAAATATAAAACGACACGTAAATGACATTTATATGTATTTCAAAGACCTTTAACCCTTTACCTTTAAAAACCAGATCAGTGTAAATGTCGTTAGGCAAAATTTATTTCTGTCTTCTTTAGATATCGCATTCATGAATAAACTTTATCGAATATGTTTAACTGATAAATTTCCATTCGTAGCTTTTTTGGAAGGAATAAAGTTCGATTTTCTTGGAGAAAGATATTGTTTGAAATACTTTTATTTTGGAAATAAAAACGGTTCATTCTCACGTTTTTATTTATCAATCATTTAAATAAAGATAAAGTCAAAGAAATATTATTTATTATTTTTCTAATGGAATTGAAAGATGGATAAGTTTTCAGTGAAATTAAAAGTCTTGTCCCTCTTTCAAACAAAGTCAGGCGTCCAGCCGGGTCCCCGCCGCCGTGTTTGCCCGAAAGCTCGCCCCAGATTCATCGTCCGCCGCCAAATCGTCTCGCTGCGCCATCTGCGTTTATGGGTACCTGCGCTCTGAGTTTGTCCCCCGCGACGTCATGCGGTGGAATTTTGTTACCCAAGCGGTCATTATTAAAAAAAATATTAAAGAATGTAAAGATAATTTCATTTAGTAATGTAAGCGATAAGATATTTGTCCGCTTTAACTCTGGACATTAAAAACTGTAGATCTGTGGGGATCTCAGTTAAGGTGATAAATTCTATTATGATGTTATATCACCTTGCCTTCAGCTATTTTAATGATAGTATTAATGTGGTAAATTTCCTGACTCTTATGAGCACAGTAAAGTTCTCTTGTATTTAAATCAGGCAGTACTACAGACCCCAATAACTTTAGACCTATTAGTATACTGCCTGCGCTTAGTAAAATTTTCGAGAAAATAATCTTTAACCAATTACTTGTTCATTTTAACCTCATAATATGCTTAATAACAACAGTATGGTTTTACACGCGGTCGTCTCACAACTGATGCAGGTGTCCATCTTATTAAGACTATATTGAGGTTATGGAAGGTCATCACGATGCATTAGGTGTCTTCAGGACTTAACCAAAGCATTTGACTGTGTACAGCATGATACTTGGTCAGGAAATTGCTACATGGTGTCAAAATGCGCACTCGACCTTCTGACTTCGTACTTGAGCCATCGAACTCAGAGAGTTGACGTGAACGCAAGAGATCCCGGACGCAGGTAGGTATGGGAGTCCCACAGGATCTATTTTGGGGCCTTTTCTTCCTGGTCTATATCAATGACCTACCACACCAGGTTGAGAACAATAACGAGATTGTATTATTTGCTGATGATACTTCTTTAATATTTAGGAATAAAACGACGTAATTTGGTAAAATGACGATGTAAATAATACCCTCTCAAAAGTAAAATACTGGTTTAGTGCAAATAATTTATTGTTAAACAAAAATAAAACTAAATGTATAAGGTTTAAACTCCTAATGTTCCTCGCTGGTGTGATGTGGTCGTAGATGGAGAAGCGCTAGACCACGTACATTGCACTGTATTTCTCGGCATCACAATGATTCTAAACTGCAATGGGGGCCCTCATATTCATAGATCAAGGAGTAAACTTAGCTCAGCGGCTTATGCAGTCAAAAAAATTAGACAATTAACTGATGTTGAGACAGCCCGTTTAGTATATTTTAGTTATTTCACAGTATAATGTCTTATGGCATTCTACTGTGGAAACGCGCTGATATTAATACTATTTTATAATTCAAAAGAGCATTCGAGCAGTCATAACCTGGGTCCCAAAGAATCGCTGAGAAAATGTTATAGAAATTAATGTAATACTGTTTTTTCTCAATACATATTTGAAAATATTATGTATGTTCATAAAAATAAAATGATTTTGTAAAACATTGTGACACATTATAATATAAATATTAGAATAAGATAATTATGTTCTTCTCAAAACTAGGTCTGAAGAACGATGAAATCCTCTTCATGGGACAATGTATACTCTTCTACAATAAAAATACCAGAAAACGTTCAGCTTTTATCTGTAAATAATTAAAAAGTTGTAAAGGAACGTTTGTGTGTTAAAGGATATTATTGTTGCAATGCTACTTGATAGATAACACACCTGGTAATGAACTGTTCGCTCCAGGCTATTTCAAAGATAAAATGTATGGTTTTATGTAAAAGTTTTTAAAATTTATTGAAGAAAAGGAAAAGAAAAGTCCCGCTGAGTTTTACGCCGGTTCTTCTCAGGTCAGAGGTTCCATTTCCGAACCGGTGGTAGATTATTTGACAATCAATAAGAAAGTGTAATGCTCCATATTGAACAAAGATATTTGACTTTGACTTTGACTTTGGTCGGCTTGTGCACGGCTGCTTTTGAACTCGTTTGCTAACACAACTGTGTTGTTAGCCGCTTGTTGCTAAGCCAACTCTTGTTTCTAGGGTTAATTAATCTTGTTTCTGGCCGAATGTTGTTTTACATATTTATTAGGCCCTGAACGTTTTAATATTCTGTTTCTAGTTTCAGAACAAGCAGATACACCTCCCTGCCGTACCCGGCAGGGGTGGCAGATTCACGCCCGGAAATCGCCGGGACTCACCGCATGCGTTGGATGACGCAACCAATGTCTCGCCCTCAGCTAGACAAAATTGCTCCAATGGTCGACCGAGAAAATCTGACTCAACACAACTGACGCTAGAAAGTCATTCATTTACTAGCTGACCCGGCAGACGTTGTTTTGCAAATGTAAATAATTTGATATGATAAATTATTCTACAAACCGGTAGACACATGAAGGGTATAACTTATTAAGTGATAATTATTAATCTCATCGAGCTAAATCATCCTTAGAATACAGTTTACTTTGGGTTTTGGAGGTCAAATGCTAGTCAGCTGCATAAATCTGTTATTCAGATAAATCTGGATGGATTAAAGCCGATGTGATAATAGCTTGGCATATGCTAAGTGAAAGAATGAAAGAGAGAGAATACGAGATAAAAGATATTTTTAAAATGACTGTTTAAAAGCAGGTGTTGGTTATAGAAAATGTGGACCGGTGGTAGGTCCCCTGTTTACAGAGGACCGTCTGGGTGGCCACCGCGGTGTCTATTTTGCCGCGAAGCAGTAGTGTGAAAACACTGCTGTGTTCCGTTTAGAGGCACCATGTGCTTTACTGGGTAAACGAGACTTAACACCCTATGTCTCACGGTAGGCAGCGCGTTGGCGTCCACTGGTATTGCTAATGTCTAGGTGTCAGTGACCACTTCCCATCAGGTGGCCGACTGCTTCTGCTCTGCGTATGCCATAAAAAAAATGTACAAAAAGATGTATTTTGTATTTTTAATGCCACATAGTAGGTAAATGGTTAGGACATTGGACTGATCACCAATTGCCTGAAAGAAAGATGATCCATGCGTCAGTGGGCATGTGCAAAAGTCGCCACCACCAATTCGCATTGGACCATCGTGGTGGGATACGGTCTCAAAACTCCCTAATGGATCGGGTGTATGGCCAGCGTGGACTATTACAGGCTGATGATGATGATGAATAATTATTAAAAAATGATAAAAAATTAAAGTTTGGGAGACACCCCTTATCAGTCAGGGTTTGAAAAATAGATTTAACAACTTTGACGTCTTATTAATATGTAAAAAATTCATAAGAATCAGTTAAGCAGTTTTAAAATTTGTGATACAAGATGATTTTAAATATTAGAGTTGAATTAATATTTTTTGTTGTCAATTTTTAATAAACAATTAATTAAGCAAATAAATGCAGTGTAAGATAATAAATTTAGTATGATTCATAGTAGTATTCAGTGTGTAATAATTAAAAATATATGTTGCGGCTCATAAGTAATAACATAAAAAAAATCGATCCGCAAGCACGTAGCAATAAAAGTTCTAGATTTCTAGAATGTTGAAACTGCTTTCGAAATTTTGGAAACCATTTATAATATATTTTAAGATGTTTTAAATAAAAAAGAGGGTCATCTTAACTCAATTTCAAATATAAATATTATTCATAACCCAAAATTTAGTTTAGCCAAGTATACTGTCCCAAAATTCAAATTAAATTGATTATCTATTACCTCGTCTCTTCACATCTATGTGGAGGGTAAAGAATAATAAGAACGAGATATAATATTAATGGTTAAAAACTTTATACTATTCACTACACGAAACTTCTTCAGGGTAGTTGGTGATGTTTATTTCCATTGTGAAAATTGCAGTTTTGTCTTATTTGTCGTCGTTCGTCTTCCGTGCTCGATCTCCGTACTTGGAATTAGAAACCCACCTTGCAACGATAGAATAAGATGGAAGATCTCCTTATTTTGCCATATATATCCAAATCGCAACAGATCTTATGCGTCAATTTTTTACGACAAGGTATTTAAGAACGACTTTACTAACCAAGGAACCCATTTCAACAATAATAAATAAAATTAGTACATTCTGAAAAATGCCAAAAATTAATTGAGTTACATGGCTACGCCTGACAGTATTTTATTCTTTTACAATGGGATATACATAGTGGTCATCACTACTTTTGTATCACTCCTCGTAGTTAACTAGATAATTTTATTTTGATTAGGATAGGTGTACTTGTTACATAGTTTATTTTTTCAAAAATATATTTTTAGACTTTTAAAATTAATTCAATTATTGGTCATTAACGCCGTATTTCTGCATTAGTTTAATATCTATTTATTTACTTTGAACAAACTTATAAAAAATTAAACCATATGACAATTCTACCTATTTAAAAGAATGACCAAACTCGGAGCTCTAGGAGCGGACCAACGAGATAACATATATAAAAATCATACGCTCCGAATTGAGTATCTCCTCTTTTGGGAAGTCGGTCATAAATCATATCCACGTTACGGATACGAAGGAATCGTTTTTATGAAAAGCGTTTTATACATTGGTATTTTAATAGAAATTTACAAACGGACTTGAACGATGAGCTTTCGGAGAGATTTAGGAATAATTGCCTGCTGGCTTATTTTTAAAACAACCATTTTATATTTTGCAAACATCCGATTAAAATTACATTCAGTTATTCAACTACAAAACGTTTAAAAATTTAATACGTAGGAATATAAACACAAAGGCTTTCTTCACTAGGACCACAAACCCTCTCTTAAGAGTTCTTTATTCTTTCGGATAAAACGTCCTTATGTCATACGACTTATACTTACATACGTATGTGTACATTTAAACGAGTTATACAATTTAGCGACTGTATGTTAAACAGAACTATTATTAATATAAATGTATTTCTATGAATTATAAAAAGTAAAATGTTAAAAATTACACTATTTATGGTTATGTATTACAATGCAATAATTTATAAATGCTTACTGTGATGCTTAAATTAGACACTCCAATTTTACAAATAGGTATATTTTACACTGCTTCTAGTGTACCTAAATAGTAACTATGAAAGTTCTGTTAGAACCAGAAGAGGCAGCTAAATTAGTAACAATGTGTGAGTAATCTCCAAACGCTCGAGGAGTAAATTAATAATGATGGTTAATTGAAAATTAAGTAGTCCGTATGTTTTATAGTCCTTTCATTTCAGTTTTGATCTGTCAAGGTTAATTAAAGGAAAGGTTTGGCACCACGTGATGTCTTAATCCCGACATATAACAAATTCATTAACAAATTCACCATATTGGTGTGAGAAACTTGGGTGCTGGCGCAACTTTGACTACGTTTTAGGAAGCGAAACTACACACGTTTTGAAAACAAGATGTACGTAAAAGTAAGAACAGTCAACTTCTGTGAATTTGATGCTGAGTTAGCTTTAAGGACCTTTTAAATTATTAAAGTGAGAGTTAAAAGTGAACATCTTTCACCATTTAATTTTTAATGTCTTGTTCAAAAGACCAAAAAACAATGTCTGTATATTTTTGAAGGCGTTTTCTGTGTCCATGCTTATACAATTGAGGTTCGCGGGAAAGCAAGAAATAAGTCCTAAGCTGTTGTTAAAAATCGTAAATAATGTCAAATTAATTTATAGATCGAATGTTAGATTTCGAAGTTTTAAAGAACGATAGTAGTAGTCACTTATATCATGGTGATGTCATTCTCCGTGTAGTGATGGAGCGACGAGAACTATTATATTTACAGTAATATTGCTATGGGAAGAATACTTAGAGCCTAATAAAGACACACAGCTTCAGTTCTTATTGCTAACACAAGTTGAATACAAATTAAGGAGGACGTTTTTGTGGTGGTAGTAAGTAAGATAATATTTATTTGTCTTAATAAAATAATTTTAATTAGTTAAAATAATTATAAGGCCAATTAACTTCAGTATTTGATTTGATAGTCATTTTTCTTTTAGGTGCTTTAATATACTGAGTATTCAGGACAAGCTTTATGTTTTAAACGTTAAATGCGTTACGGCAAATTCATAAACTCTTGCCCTTTCATTTACTATAAAATAAATCCTTAAAAGCTACGTAGCATTTGACGGTTTCTATTTTCATAAACTAGTTGTAATCACAAATTTTCAAGTATCACTTTTCTGAAAATCTTAATTTCTTTAATAAGTTTCAAAAAAGTGATAACAAAATAAATTCTTATGCTATGCTCTTTATCTTATTCAAGGTAGGACAGCATTTTAAATCAAATAAATTATCCAATACCAAATAAAGTAAAATAAATCCTGCTACCATCTTAGATAAAGTAATTAAATATTAAAGAATTAAAATTTCTTGCGAAAACGGAATCTGTTCCAAGTTAAGGGTTTCGCTTTGAAAACATGACCTGTCAATTATTTAAAGTGATGAACTTAAATTTCGAAGTAAACCTTACAGAAAAATAAATGAACTAAAGTCAGCTGGGGGAAAACAATATTTTCTAAACAATCTATTAAGCAACAAAAACATATAGCAAATCGTTTGTTTACATTGAATGATTTCGAAATCATACTTGACATGCCTGTATACGCAATACAAGGCAGTTTAAAAAAGCTCATCTGCTAATTGATGATATCAGCTAAGTAATAGCTTTCACATTGACTTTACGCACAGCATAAAGTTATTCCTTTAGTTTGATTCATTCATTAAAGAAATCTTTAAAACTTTTTTTTGTTATAAGTATAACACATACAGACATAACTTATTTTAATCAAAAGTTTGCAACAAGAAATAGAAAGTAACATCGACATATTTTATTAATCAAGTAAAAACGCATCTACTCATCAGTTTTTACGGCCCTTTGTAACATCAGTTGCAGTAGACAAATAACTTAATTCATCGCCAATAATCAGGATAGACAGTTACTAGAAAAAGTTATGCCTGTAATACTAAATTATTTTATTTCAGCCGTACAAAGCGTAGTTAATAGAGTGAAATAATAGTAACATATAAATATACAATAACCGTTATTAGGTGTAAAATTGATACTTTTTGCTTTAGATATACTTCCTGCAACATCGCTTTCGCTTTTTTTAATTTCAGCCCTGGCTTGTCATAACATTCAACATGTAGCTTGCCTGTTTTAAAAGCTTTGAAAGAATCTCGCTACATTTTTATTCCACGAAGCTCTCTTTTGCATAAAAATTCATTATAGCAATCCCTTGGCCGGACCCATAAGACTGGTGCTTTATATTTCAGTGTCAAATTTATAATTGAAATAGCCTAGAATTATATTTTAACCCTACTTTCACTATAAGTAAAGGCAATGAATCTAAAAGTTCCAGATAAATAAAATGTTTGTGTCTTTTTAAAATATTAAAATAACCGTTTTTAAATGAGTACATTTTTTAAAATTTCGTCTGCCTGTCTGTTTGTTTTGGCTAAATGATACTCGCGGGGAGCACGTACCTAGTAAATCATAACAATAAATTCTCTCTTTCTTCTTGGAATTTTATATAATTTGCCGTCGGACTATCCACGCGCTAGTTATACCCATGTCATTTAAAAAATTTGATTCTTCACTCATAAAAAGAACCCTTTCTTATATAAAAGTCATTTTTAATAATTTCTTTACTACAATATTAATCCGATCCAGCGCCCAAGCATAAATAAGTAGATCCCCCAATGTTTCCAGTCAAATATTTCGACCTTAGGTTTAATTGTTTTCTTTTACTTTACTTACTTATTACTTCAAAGTAAATGGTTGAGTATTGTTAACGTTTAATACTGAGATCACTTCCCAAAGACGAATCTCACTATATGAGTCGTAGCGACGAAAGATCAAATTCGTTATCCTTAGGTCTAAAACTTTTATAAACGCAAAAAAAGTCAATACGGTAACAATATTTTAATTGTGTTGTACCTGATTGTGTGAATTTTGATTTTTTTCTCTTTAATTAAATAATAAAACGGGTTTTTTTAAATTTCAGGTTAATATTTTTTTTAACTTTAAAAACTTTATTGTCGTTTTGAACTTTGTCTCTTATTAAAACACTTTACATAATATCACTATCGAAAGGGTTATGACAAATGTACATAGCTTTGATCTAAAGATTGAAGAAATTTTATTGGGGGACTAAAAAAGTAATCTATACTTTTTAATCCAATCACGGCAAACAAGACTTAAAAATTGAACAAGACTTAAAAATTATAGCTTAAACATGTTCTATTTAATCTACTTCAACATTAATTGAATCTACAACTTTCAGAAGACCAAAACCCTCTTTAGTAATACGATCTTAGCCGCAGACACGCGTCGCATACACAAACCACTAGCTCCTCATCATCACTCAACTATTTGATTATGTCACCTGTCACAGAAAGTTAACGAAAAAATTTGAGGGTACAACTATAAATAATTTAACAACATTGGCGTCAAATCAATAGATTATAATAGTTTCGACGTCTACCACTAGAACGTAAGATGGTAAATGTCGTATATAGTTATTCAAAATATTTAGTGTTTATGACATTAAAATGAATGAGCTTACAAATTAAAATCTTGTATATGATATCGATAAAGACAAAAAAGAACAAAAGTGTTATTATTGCAAAGTTAAGTTTATAAATATTAACAAAAGTATAGAAATGTACAGTACATATTGTATCCTAAATTAAATAAATATTTAGATTTTAATCTAGGATGATTAAATCATCAAAATATTTCTTTCATCTGTTTCTTTGGATATTTTCTAATCTCAATAGCCTCCGGATCATCCTTGAGTGGAATCAGGTGTTCTTTAGCGAGGATTGTGGTCGATCAAAATCTGAAATGACCGACAAATTTCAATGAGAAGATGGTTTGGGTTCTACCACCCTTGAGACCCCATAATTAATAATTAAAATTTAAACCCAAGCATAATACCACTGCCAAAACAATGTAAAATCAGTTCATTTTGTAAGGTCAGACACAGATTAAAAATAATAAATTACTTCAGCGCTAGAAAACATGCATAATTTAGTCTACGAATAGTGTTCAAACGTCAGGAATTTTAATAACAAATAAACGCGATAAATCCTAAAAATTTTTGACAAAAAAACATTTGTGCAGAAACATTGATGACAACGTTCTGCTTTCACTTTTGGTTGTATTTTTATAGTTTCCAAGTGAAACCTTTAAATTTTATATAATCCATGACTATAATTAAGTTTAAATTGTCATATCTAGGTACTAAATAAATGTACGGTTGTTTTATTTTAGCTGTTTTCCTTTAATGAAGTTTATCTAGTGATAATAATTTGAAGAATATTTTAGCTAAGCTCTTTGTGACGGTAATTCACTCAAATAATAAAATCATCTCGGTTCAATAGTAGCAACGAAACTGCCTTTCTAAGTTTAGGCAACGTTATATCAATTGAAATATTTCAATAAATGTACTATATGTAATGAGCAGAATGTGTTAATTTGTTGTAATTAAGTGCAAACTTGCTGAACACTGTTATATGTATTCTCTACAGTAATATCGTAGACATATGTAGTGTGGCTATGAAAATATTCAGTGCTGATTTAAAAACAAATTTAGCGATTTATTTGATACTATAATGATTCTTCTTCTTGGCGTATAGATAACAAGGTCTGATTGTGGTGAAAAAACCGGCCGGTCAGCGTCGGGACTCGCTGATTGTTGCCCAGAGTGCACCAGACGTACCGGGGCTTTTAATACGTCACTCGTGTTTTTGTGCACCCCAACGTTACTACCTCTATGATTATATAAGTAGTAACGTTGGAAACAAATTTACGAGAAGGGATCAAAAAGTATTGAGAATAAGATAGAATGTAATGAATGTTTGTAACTTCATAATTTATTTTTTTACTTTTAAAGGTTTAAATCCCTTTAAAAAGTTTGGTCTTGCTCTTGCAAAAAGCTCTCCAAGCTTTTATAACCTTGTCGTCTTCGTACTTGTTTTCTCTTCAGCTTTCACTCAATTTGGGAAACAGATAAAGATTGCGAAGAATTGGCATTACATCTGGTAAAAACAAAGTCGTCAATCATTTCAATCCACTGCTGAATGACCTTAATCACAACTGCTGACCTCTGGCGGGTGGGCTGTCGTACGGATGAACAGCATGTCTCTTTGAAGTTTCCCTCTTCTTTTCTCTTCTATGGCAATCCTCAAATTAAGAATTAAAGTTGCATAAGCAAGTATTGGCCTTTAATTATGGTTCCACACTCTCAGTAACCAATATGCAATGTCCCTTCTGACTCCCAAAATATTGAAGCAATACCTAGCCAGCCGATGCCATGACATTGAACTTCTTCGAGGTCGGCGATGATGAATGTTTCAAATGCAAAGATTTCTGGTTTGTCTTGGGATCAAAATGATTTAGCCATGTTTCTTGTTTTTCGAAAAAGACATAAAGTTTTTGGAATCCAATATCTTCAAAATTGCAATCGTGTTCTGCTTCTGACGGTTAGCCATCTTGTTTTTGTATTCAAGATTCGCATCATTGGACGTCCGCATCAAAGATCGTCTGCCGATATTTACTAAAGACATACATTTATGAGTGTACCACGGCTCAAATGTGAAATGAAATCTGTTTTTAAGTGATATGCATAAGAATAATTAATAACAACAAGTTAAATTTTTATTAAAAAATATGGCTGGCTTCAAACAGTACAGAACCATTTTACGCAATACAAGTGGGTAACAAGGTATAATTGCCTTGTGATTTGTGCCCCCGCATTTTAAATCACTCATATCTTTTAAGGTGTATTCATTTTATGGTTAACACTTGTTAACACAACAAATTGATGACCAAAAATAGAATATAATAAAGTCTTTTTATACGAATAATTAACATAAAATACAACGCGCTAAACGTTTTACAATTCTAACAACAAACTGTCATTAACAGATTAATTCAGTATAAGAAAGTACAAATTTAAAGTACATAATTTTGCAATTTACGTCGATAATACTTCTATGCTAATATGCGCTCGTTGTCGTACAAAAACTTTTTTATGCTAATTCCTCTCCAAACGTATCGCTTAGTGTTTAATGTCTTAAAAACGATAAATTAATAAGCTTATAGGATGAACAGCTTTAGAGGGTCTAAATTACTAAAATAACTAGTATTTGGTTCTGTAAGTCATTTGCAAACACAAACATCTTTTTTTTACTTGTTACCTTTACTTATGGCTATAGTTTTATGCTTGTATCAATAAAATGTTAGGAACGTAATGAAACTCTGTTCAGAGACGTTATTAAAAATTACTTATAGAACACTGCTTTATGTGTCTAGATTGTCTAAATTTCTAAGGACTTTCTATTCTTTTTTGAAACTAGGCTGGTATTTAGAACACTTGCGTTAATTTTAAAACGAGTAAAATGCTTAATAATTTTAGCATCATCTTCAGCCTGTGTTCGTACACTGCTGTACATACGCCTCTCCACATGCACGCCTTCTCTATTAGGGGATTTTGAACCGTATCCCACCGCGTTGGTTCAATGTGGTTTGGAGGGTGGACCGACCTTTTACATGTTCATCCGACGCATGAATTATCCCACTTTTCAGACAATTGGGTAATCGGCCCAAATTGTCCTAGCCAGAAAACAAGATGACACAAGGTTGTTTCCTCACGAGTTTGAACAAGCTAAGGTCAATGAGGCTATTAGACACCAATTTGGAAAGGAGATAAATACTAGCGAGTCGATCGGAGGTTTGAAGCAGGTTTGTAGAGGCAGAGCCAATTTCTGAATACGTAGTCAATTGTGTCGCATATCCTGATTGCAAAATTAAATGTAAGATACCAATCTGATGCTTGCTTAGTAAAAACAAGTTTATATTTTTTGGCCGACTATCAAAATAAAAAGCATTTCCTTAGGCGCGTAACATTGTTTTGTTTTTATTTGTAAATACCATATAAAGAGTTAGCCTAAGAAAGATGAGAGATTGATGATTAGAGGCACGCGCGTCGTCAATCAGTGAACCGCGCGTACTTTTAAAATTTTAACACTAGCACGTCAACCACGTGTTGCGTATCAACCACCAAGACACGTATTTAAAATTTAATATTACGAATTTTCGATTCTTTGTTAACAATTAGTGCTAGACAAATCGTGGGTGCCGAGTGGCCTCACATTCTTCAACACAGCCTCGTGCGATTTAATTGCAAACGCTGTCAAAATTGTAAAAGATAGACTTTAAGCATCTGTTACATAATTTTACTTCTTAAAGTGGTCTATAATAAAGTCTCGGAGCGCATATATCTATGTTTTAAGAATAACCCACAGTAACAATTTCAATGTAAAACATTGCTAAAAATTACAATCAGGCAAGTTCAACGCTCAATTTAGATTTAATTGATGAGATTTAAATACAGGGGCAGAAATCACGAACAATTTATTTTTGTTGCTCGCTTGTATTGCGTAAAGTGAAGAAAAGATCGGTCATATTTTTTCTTCTAATTATCATAAAAGAGCTTTGGATTTGAACTATTTGAGTCATGGTAAATGTTGTGTTTTTGGAATCATAAATTAATCATATGCCAGTTTTATTTACGTTATTGTAGGCTTCTCAATTTCGAGTTGTAAGAACCAGCACGGAAGACTAACATTGATTCAAAATGCAGTAGCGGATATCGGTGTAGTTTCTTGCAGATTGGCACGTTGTCATCGTCTTATAGTTATATACTGTATGTAATCGGTCATTTGTTAAAATGCCACTTGTAATCAAGGATCATATTTTATGAGTGAATGGTGTATGTCACAACTATTATTTAAATTACTAATTTAAACTGCTACAGAACGGAACCCATAACTTTTATACTTAGAGTAGTCAAGATATTAGAATCCTTTATCATGTAAATAATTATTTTCTATAGATAAAATCTTGTCATCGATAGAGAAAGCAGAAAAACATACTATCGAATTAAGTGACAGCCTGTACCATTATTTCACGAAAGGAAAGATGGGCGTCCGGTGTATTTTACAGATATCTGTTTGATATAAGTATGTACACGTAATAATATTAGAGAACTTGAGACAGCGCTTCCGATGTTTGTTAATTTGATAAAATTCCTTATATTTAATTAGTTGTTTATATATATATATTTTCATATATTGATTAGTTTTGCTGATTGAATTTAACTTGCAAACACTGGTGGTCTTACAAACGGCATATTTCTTATTGACCTGCATTAGGAATGTTTCAGTTTACTCAAAATATCTTATTATAAAACTAGCATTTGAATAATCAAGAAAAATGTTTTTTTAAATGTAAAATAGTTATTTTAAAACAAGTAAATCTCCTTAAAATTAATATTTTGTACTCTAATTTGTAAACATCGTATAGTTATGAGCATAAACCGGATCAAGTTTTGAAGTAAACGCGATGCACTTATAGTTTACAGTTAAAATATTAAAAAAATTTACGCAAGCAGATTCAAGATACTAAGGAGGCAGTTAAATCATATGACACAAAATTTCAGAGGTTATTGTAGCAATACAATTTATAAAGCAAAACATACAGCACAGAGAGTAATGAAATAATCATTAAAATGAGTCTGCCTTATATTTATATTATAAATATAAGTCGATACGATATGATACGATTTGATATCGATACGATATACAACATATGAAGTCGCAGGTTACAGCTAGTTATAAATTGTATAACTACCTGTATCCCGCGACTATCATCCTGTTTAAAAAAAGAAATAAAGATTCTAATATCTTGACAACTCTAAGTATTAAAATGGACATGTAGATATTTAGGGTTCCGTTCGTAGCAGTTTAAATTAGTAATTTATATAATAAGTACTTAGTGACAGTTACATCAGCCAT
The DNA here is from genome assembly GCA_029286875.1 of Lamproptera curius. Taxonomy (NCBI): domain Eukaryota; kingdom Metazoa; phylum Arthropoda; class Insecta; order Lepidoptera; family Papilionidae; genus Lamproptera; species Lamproptera curius. The sequence goes on from JAGSMT010000459.1 coordinate 41,166, forward strand.
CTTCGAGTGAAAGTCTTCACATCATCAAAAATCGGACTAGCCATTCCAGTGATTAGCCGAATCAACAGACGGGCTTACAGGGAAAAATTTAAAAATTGTTTAGGGGTTATATATAATGTAATTATTTAAAAACGTTAATTTTAATGTTATAAACAGACACTTTAATTTTATTTATTTGTATAGATTAAAAATTTATACCGAAGGGGTATGTGACCTTTTCCAAGGAACCATCTGGATGGACAGTAATTACTGGGTAAACGTAACAAGTTTATCAAAGTAGTAGGTTCATTTGTACGCCTCGCATCTTAAGTGCAGGAGTAAATTATATCATCAGGTAAAATGTCCTGCACGTATCCATCATCATCATCATCATCATCATCAGCCTGTGTAAAGCTGTCCACTGCTGGACATAGGCCTCCCCTAATACGCACCGCTTCCGATCTTCGGCTATTCTCATCAGTCCACACCGGCCACTTTGCGAATGTCGTCACTCTATCTTGCCGCAGGGCGTCCTCCCTCCCCGAACAGGTTTCTCGCTTTGTCAGCGGTGGGGCTCAGTACCTGCGGCTGGTCAGCCGCAGGGAAGCTAAGAGGAACCTGGCCGGGCTGAGGTGTAAGGCCGGCCGTGGAGGAGGCTGCTCCAAGCAGGCTGAACAAGCCCGCTTTGGATGCGCCTAAGGAGGGTGCGAGGACGGGTTGCAGGAGGTTGGTGTGCCGCCCTTCCTGTCCTTCGCAACCAGGGAGGAGTCGCGGGAAGAGGGTGTCAGGTATTCCGTGGCCGTCTCCCTATCCTCCCCGACTCGGCGGGGCCGCACCGCTGATGCGGTGTGGAGAGGGCCGTGGGAGGAGGGACATTCGGCATGGTGTCGTCGATCCTCTCCTCCTTCTGTGGCCGAAATGGAGCTGGCGGCGGGCGTAACATCTGAACTGCCGCTGGGGGCTGGGAGTTTCGTCCTTGCGTGGTCAGGGAACTCCTAGCTCCCATGGCCTCCAAGTAACGATTCAGGGGAATCTGTTCAAACTCAGGGCAGGGACGAAGGGCGCGCTAGTTCCGACGCCAGAGGAGACAAATAGCCGTAGGGCCGAGATGGGGCTGCTTCGGCGGCCAGCGGCTGGTGGGGTTGCAGATGAGTGATAAACGTTCCTGTGACCCCATCCTAAAAGGCGTCAGAAAGGAACAACGTGGTGGTTTTAGTCGGTGCGAGGTCCGACATAACCCGTCTTATTTCATCTTATAAAATTAATTAAGTATATTTAAAATTATATCCAAATGGCGATAAAATGTTGTATAAACTGGCAATCTGTCAAATGACGAAGAATGTATTTTGAACATTTACGAAGACGTTGGAGAATTGAGGATGCTCTTTTGTATAGAATGGTATGGAAGCCATCATTATGAGCTTTTTCAACACACTAACGTGCCTGTAAGTTAGGGGTTAATTTCCACAACACTCATATAATCCTTCCTACATCTAACGAATTTTTTTTTAACCAATAAATTGTTTGCAGTTTTAGATATGTTTTGATGTATGTTTTAGTCGAATTTAGTTTACAGCATTAGTAACAAACTGTAAAAATCTCTATTTATAATTGCACCCTATAACGTGCACGCTTCCGAATAGTTCTCAACAAACAATCTCAAATAGCTCGGTTAAAGTTGAAGATAAGGCGGTACTTATCTTCAACTTAACTACATATCTCGGTAGATATTGCATTTTACTTGTCTGTTGTGGTTTTTCTCATTGTTGTATTAAGTATTACCACCCACCAACCCGCATTAGACTAGCGTGGTGGGATACAGTCCAAAAACCCCCTAATGGATAGGGGTGTATTAGGGAAGGCCTTTATCTGTTATTGCTTATGTATAGACTTGCGTTAACAATCCATATTATCAAATATGTACGATATTGTTTTTGACAACTTTTATACTTAAATTTTACCCTCCGTTGCCCGTCTCAAATTGATTTATAATGAAGTCAACAGCAGCTAACTAAATAAGTATTATATAGATATTTATAAAATCCATTACTATTGTTATATTGTTAATTTTATGTACATCAAAACTTTTACATTTGCAGCGTATAATTATAATAAATATTTTGTATGTTATATAAGTAATTTACGTACGGCAACATACGAGCACACACGAGGCTACGGTCTCTGAGGACGTCAAAATAGTGACAGATGATAATATAGATGGACAGAATCACCGTTTTACGAATTTACCGCTAATATTATCAAATTATTTAAATATACCTACCTGTTTACCCAAATTGTATAAGAATTAATGCTTTAAAATTTTGTATAATTTGGAGTGAAAAACTCTTATCCCAATTACGTTTCTTTTTTTTTATTGCACACGCAGGCAGACGAGCAGTCGGGGCCACATGATGGAAAGTGGTCACCGACGTCTATAGACATTGGCAATACAGATATCCCCAACACGCTGCCTACCGTGATACATAGGATGTTAAGTCTTGTTTACCCATTATATATGCTGGTTACGGTGCCCTTCAAACCGGAACACAGCAGTGTTTTCCCACTACTGCTTTGCGGCAGAAATAGGCACCGTGGTGGTACCTACGCAGACGGTCCCCTGTAAAAAGGGGAGCTACCACCGGTATTTACATGAAATTGTGTGTGAAAATTTGTATAAACTTTTACAAAAAGTTTGACTTACTTCGAATTCAACATACAAAATTGTTTATCGCATTTTTTTAATTTGTTCTGTAAAATGTCAGCAAAGAAGACATTTCATAATTTTGAAAATACATGGGTGAAAAATTCACCCATCATTCACAGGTGGTGGTGGAAAAATTCACCCATTATTTTTACGAGGCAAAAATTTTAATTTTTTAGCTAGAACCTTTAAATGGCAATTAAAACTGTTTATTTAATTTTTTGTAGCTACTGTTTCCATGAGGTTCAACGGGTTTCATTCTGTAATTTTAGAAATATGATGACTTTTTTTCATACTGGCTAAATTAAACAGAATCCTATGTTTACTTAGGACACGAAATAATAATCCTCCGAAAAACGTGTAAAACTGTTTAACTCTTCATTTCTACTCTTTAAAATTACAAAAGTACTCTAGAAAAAGCAAACTTTAATACCAAGTATAAAAGTTATAGCTTTTATTTAAGTGAACTTTAAATAATTTTGTATTTAATTTAATACATTTTTTTACGTTTCTTAAATTTTTTTTTTTATGCTAATACCATAATAAGCAAAGTTTCTTTGTTGATATTTAACTTGTCTATAACGTATCAATTTAATCGAGCGGATTTCATCGCCAGATGATTTTTAAAAACTATTATACGCTTATTTGAACAGTACATAACAGACGTAGTAAAACATTGAAGATATATGGTCAGAGGTGAGTTTAAATTTAATTTAAGCTAAAAAGTTCTGGGCACAGTTATTTTCATTAATTTATTTATTAAAACTTCTTGTACACAAAACAATAATATTAAGTACAAAGACAGAGTTAATGACGTTGGCATTCTACTCCAGTCTACCTTAGGGTGGTGAAGAAATCATAAGGTAGGCGTACGATTAAAACGAAAAAAACAATTTGATAAAACAGTCCAAAAAAGACAGAACGAACAAAAAAGACCCTTGTTAGCCAAATTTGGTTTAACAGGCATACATGAACTTTACTCTTAAACCAAAACCGATTCTTAGCCATTCTCACATTGGATGGCAGCTTATTCCATAATTATTCATTGAATAAAGAATGAGGAATGAATGGAGACGATTGTGTGTCAAGAGAAGGTTTTTGTTACTGACTTCACAGAGATGCATACAGATGAAATGCGAAGATATATAAGTAGTGGAAGGAGAATTGATTATAAAGAGTAGGGAGAGATAATGAGCGTCGTTGGCGAATGGGTAGCCACTGCAATTGTGCGCGGCAGGGTGACACATAGTCACACTTACGAAGGTCAAAAACAAATCGAATGCAGTTATTTAGAAGACGGTCTAGTTTATTGAAGTGATCTGCATTTATTGATTTGATTGGGGGAAAATTAAGGACTGCATGAGCGTAAATTCTTTGGCTTTGTTAAGAAAAACAGTTTTGTAAAAAGGTAGAGGAAGCGTAGCTCTACTTTGTAATGCTTTGCGCTTTGATTTAACACTCGTTAAAAAGGATATGGGAATGCATATTAAATTTGAACCTTAAAAAGGTGTTTCACCATCAGAGTTTCACCAAATGAGGAAATACTATCATTATCAGAAGTGACAGATTCTGCTGAAAAAGATTCTGTGCTGAGAAAAAAGCTGATTTTAGTGCCTATTAATATAACAAATAAAATTTTTAATAGTGGATTATTTAATTAGCTAGAACTTTTTGATTTAAGTTCTACCTTATTTTTCCAGAAGAACATTGATAGTAGTAGTGTGTACTTTACGATTATTAAGGCGGTTCTCAATATAAATATATAATATGTTACCTCGTTGCTCCGCTCCTATTGGTCCTAAATGATAGATATTAGCTTCCCATTAGTCCTATCTTTTTAAAAGTTTTGTGACAAGTAGATTAATAGAAAATTGAGAAATAAAAAAACATTACAGCATCAAAAATACCAATCTCGTGTGATTACATTAAAAACGCTGCCAACGCCGAAAAAATTCAAAAAGTATATTTTTGATAATTGTACTCCTTGAAATCGTCTAGAATAAAATAGATAGCCTATATCTATGTTTCAAGAATAACGAACAATAAGCATTTTAATAAAAACATTTTTGTTTACAAAATTGCAATAAATCAAATTCAAAGCTTATTTAAATAATACAGTTTAAAATTATAAAAGTTATAACTTGCCTCCGTAACCTAGTGGTATAGGCGTGTGACTTAGAAACCGGAGGTCGTTTGTTCGAATCCTACGGGGACTCAACAAATTTTCATTGTTGTTTCCTAGTTGGTTAGGACAATTTGGGCTGATCACCCAATTGTCTGAAAAGTAAGATGATCCATGCGTCGGATGGGCATTTAAAAGTCGGTCCACCACCAACCCGCATTGGACCAGCGTGGTGGGATACGGTCCAAAACCTCCTAATTGATAGGGGTATGTATTAGGGGAGGCCTATGTCCAGCAGTGGACTATTACAGGCTGATGATGATGAATGATGAATGATGAAATTGCATTAAAAAAAACTATTTATATGTACATGTGTTATAGACGACATTTTTATGAAATGAAAACCTTAAAAGTTATTAGAGATTTAAAATGCGGTGCGGCACGTTGATATTTCCGTCATATTTTTTTGTTGAAATTTCACTTGCTATATATCATATACTTTACATAAAGACAAACAGACAAAATGGGGATACAAAAACATAAGTTCTAGTGCGTTTTACTAACTAAAAAAACATGTGATATAAACCCTAATTTATGGTAAATAGAATTTAGGTTTTTTTCAGTTAAAATTAAAATTGCCATGAAATTAACAATGCCGTAAGCAAATATATATTTAAAAAAAAAATTCGATTTAGTTAATAAAGCTCGCATAAACAGTGTAAAAATATATTAGAGGATATTATTTATTTATGACATCGTTGGGCTTAAATCTGACGTAAAGCTCATAAGAAGATGAAAAAAGGGTATCCTTCAGGGTTGACCATTTTATTTTTGCAAGTATAAGTAAAAATCTAAGTCTTCATAGTACACAGTATATTATTAAAGTTCTGGTGCATTTCATTCGAGGTGCACTGTTTTATAAATTATAAACATTGCCTTGCCCCTAAGAGAATGCCCATGAAATCCTTGAGTATTATTTACCTACAAATCATTCTTAATTTATGTGTTTTAACTATTAAGTTTATATTATATATGTGTTTTAAGCATTAAGTGCGTTTCTGTATCATTTACGCAAAAAACATATATAAATTTCCCACATGACATCGTGAGGCATGGGATGCGAGTCTCGATAACCTAATAATTATATACCCACGTTGCCTTTTGCATCGAAAAACAGTTGAAAAAATCGCAATGTCCTTGGTTTCCTCTCCTTCATAAAAACAGGAAAACAACTTTAAAAACAATTTAATTTCCATAATTTTGCACATTTGGGCAAATGCTGAAATATCTTACTAACAATATTTTTTTTAAAGGAACTCATTTTGAGGTCAATGTTAATGACTAATACTTGATTTAACATAATAATAGAAACAAGCAACAAAGCGAACAAAGCAATGGGTAAAACACTTGGAACGTTAACAACTGCATCCAACATCATGGGTTCTAGTTAGAGTCCGACCGAAACTGTTTTTCCGGCCGAAACCGAAACCGAAACCGAAAGTTCGGTGGCTTCAGTTTCGGCCGAAACCGAAACTCGCGTGATCAAGTATAAAATTCTAAGCTGGAGCTTTATGCCTATTATTTTGCTTTATTTTAGTCATGGAATGGAGACAGCATATTAAACGTGTGGTAATCGTTTATTTCAGTTGCTAATAATATTTTTATGTAACAAAATATTAAAAAAATAGTAATTTTTTTTCAAATAAATTTCTTATAGCAGTATGAGTTATTAATAAATAAATTAATAATTGTGACTGTTGCATTAAATACTTAGTATTGGTATTTTGAAATCTTACTAATTAATACTTTGGTTTTGTATTTGTAGTTAGGAGGAGGGATCAAAAAGTAAAAATGAGATAGAATATAATGACTATGATAGCAATTATTTATTTTTCTACATAATCTCGAGTCCACCTACACACTAAGTCCACGTTCCAAGTTTCCAATGCTTCAATTCCTTTAAAAAATGGATTGTCTTGTACCTGCAAAAAGGTCACCACGGCATCGTTTACTTGTTATATATAGTTTTAACACATGTTTCCTCATAAGTATTGTATCAATTTGGAGAGAAGATGAAAAATAGCTAGGCACCAGATCTAGTCAAGAGGGGGATACTCAACCAATTGTACGCTAGCATGCTGAACGGTGGCCATCGCTAATGCCAACCTATGTGCCGGTACGTTGTCAAGGTGAAACAGCTCGCCCGTTCAGAGTTTGCCACTTTTTTATCATTGACGGCATTTCTCAACCTCGGTATTAAAGCTGCATAATCTGTAATGATGGTTCCATGCTCCAGGTAATCAAACAACAATATCACTTCTGAGTCCCAAAATATTGAGGCCATACCTCAGCCAGGCCATACCACGGCCACGCATGAAGATCCTTCGGATAAACCCGTGTTTCGTCCACTGTCTCAAAACTAGATTTAAAGTTTTTAGAATCTTTTAAAACTTGTCCAACGATATCTTCGAAGTCGATTTTGTTTCTGATTCTCGGCACCCATCTTGTGAGACTTTTCTCATATTCAAAATTTGAGTCAATATGCGTTGAATTTTTTGTGTGAATGTAGTCATTTGTTTGCTATGTGTGGCGAAATGTTCTCGAAAAAGAGAAACCCAAGTGCGACCTTGTCGTTAAAACCACTGTTATTAAAGTTAACAACGCAGAGATTTATTAATATATTATTAAAGAATTACCATCTGATACCTAATCCTAGAAACGAGCATTTCATATAGAGGTACTCAACGCATACACACATCACACACACAATCATCAGCCTTTGTTAGTCCACTGCTGGACATAGGCCTCCCCTAATACACCTCCATCCATTAGGGATTTTGGACCGTATCCCATCACGCTGGTCCAATGCGGGTTGGTGGGTGGACCGACTTTTTACATGCCCATCCGACGCATGGATCATCTTACTTCTCTGCCTCCTTTTTTACTTGCTGCCTCCGTAGCCTAGTGGTATAGGCGTGTGCCTTAGAAACTGGAGGTCGTGGGTTCGAATCCTGCGGGACTCAACAAATTTTCATTGTTGTTTCCTAGTTGGTTAGGGCAATTTGGGCGAAACACCCAATTGTCTGAAAAGTAAAATTAAACGATAAAAAATTTAATATCACTGTCAATTCAATAGAATATTAACAAAAATATCACTTACCTAGATATTTTTGACTTCGTTTGCATTATTGTATAAACTTGTTTAAACCCACGATCTTCTACAAAGTTAGTCATTATTCTTACCAAAAAGAAAAAAATGGTAAGGCTTTGTCCTAAATTTGATAAATCGGTACAAATAGTTTAATAACAATAATAATTCAATAATCGATAATAATAATAATATGTCGAGAAATCATGTGCGCTATATTATGTACGCTAGAAATATGTGTGCAATAGTAATTGTACGTTTGTTGACGCGAAGTATGAAGTACGTTAGGTACAGTATTTAGCGTGGGTACAGCAATATTTTTCGGTATCTTAAATGATAGACAAAGAGAAGATATAGGCGTCTCAGCTTATAGTGTAGTTATAGTAATGCGTTTTTTTTATAATATTAATTGGCGCGTCGAAGTGGCAGTGGACCGGGTATTATATCCGAGGTACCGATAACCATTGGAGTTGGCAAGTTCTTAAGTGAAGACGAATTTGCAAGCGTAGCGTAGGACGCCCGCAGAGAAGGTTTAGTGATGATTTCCAAAAGGCAGCTGGCAAGAACTGGATAAGAGCTTCCGAAGTCCGTGCTCAGTGTTGTGCTATTTAGGTGGCCAATGTATATCAGTGAATAAATGAAGGTCCATGATATTGATGATGATGAATATTTATAATTTACTTATAATCTTATATCTTATAACTAAGGGACGTGGTACACAACAGATGTGTCCTATTTAGGATATAAATGTTGTTTATGGAATTGAATAGACTGTAAATTCTGATCCAGTAATGTACGCCATGCGTTGTCAATTGTAAGGCAATATTTTTTTATCGAAGCCAAAGTTAATTTTTGTTTCCATTGTTCAATTTTTATTAACAATAATGATAATATACACTTTTACATTTCATCCCTATTCTCTTTAATTGAAACGACATCCATATTAATTCCTCATATTTACGACCATCTAGTTGCAGCTTAAATGAAACGTATAAAAGAAATATTAACATGATGAATTTCTTTTACTTCGCTTCCTTATAAGTTATTTTATTACATTTCAAAAAAAATACGAAATGTATAAATACTATGACAAATTTTCATTTGCTTACAAGAAAACCTCGCAGTGGACTGATGCATTTTTTTATTTTTTGTGATAAATATTTCGTTCCAATAGCTTCGAATATCGTAATATAATCCATATTATAAGAAGTCCGTTTTAAAATTTGGCTTTCGATAAAAAACGGCGCTATCACCAGGCCACTGCTGGACATAGGCTTCCCCTAATACACCCCTATCCATTATAGGGTTTTAGAGTGTACCCCAGCACGCCAGCGGGTTGGTGGGTGGACCGACTTTTTACATGTCCATCCAACGCATGGATCATTTTACTTTTCAGACAATTGAGTGATCGGCCCAAACTGTACTAACCAACTAGGAAACAACAATGGGAATTTGTTAAGTCTCCGCAGGATTTGAACCCACGACCTCCGGTTTCTAAAGCACACGCCCATACCACTAGGCTACGGAGGCAGTTTAAGACTACGAAATTGGTTTTTTAAATTATGACCAACTTAACTTATTTTTATAACATTGAGACATCGTCCTCGCAGCTCTAGCATGGCGGCCAAAGTTGATCTTTACAACTAAGTCCGATTATACGTTTTACATATCCGTTAGACGTAAAAATTATATTACATAACAATCCATTAGGTTACATTTTATCGTAAGCAACTATGAAACAGAAACAACACAAATTGATTTCCACGCAGGATTCAAATTCACGTCCTCCAGTTTTTGTTTATGGCATACGCAGGCAGACGAGCAGTCGGGCCTCCTGATGGGAAGTGGTTACCGACGCCCATAGACATTGGCAATGCCAGTGGTATCGCCAACGCGCTGCCTACCGTGAGCCATAGGGTATTAAGACTCGTGTACCCAGTAAATACGCTGGCTACGGTGCCCTTTAAACCGGAACACAGCAGTGTTTTCACACTACTGCTTCGCGGCAGAAATCGGCACCGCGGTGGTACCCACCTAGACGGTCTCCTGTAAAGAGGGGACCTACCACCGGTTTGTAAAGTTAGGGCCATTAACAATACATAACTAAGGAGTTCATGTCAGATTATAAAAAAGGTTGTTGACAGTTTGTTCATGGTAAAATATAACCTGTACACTTATTTAAATCACATCAAAGGTAAGTGAAATGTTGACTTTACACTACAGACCGAGCTCCTAAGAAACGAGTGAAACGAATTGGACGTAAGTTATTCAAATGACGTATTTGCACTCTAGGAGTTTGATTCCAAGCTTTTCCCGAATAAATATTTTACATTAAATTTAAATAGAATAAATTTTTTTTTAGAGATTTCAATACCATAACAACAACAAAAACGCAAACTTTTAAAATAGCACATAATAATTATAATCATCCTTTATCGATTTTTTCAATGAACTCCAAGACGGTCAATCCTGATACTGCTTCTAACGAACCAGATTCTCACCACCATCCCACAGTTAGCTACTGTTGTAAATGTTTGCTTCAGAGAGCACAGCGGATCTGCGACGAGGAGCATTTGACGGCTGAACTGGAGAACTGTCAGGCAGGATGCTGCGTGGAAACAAACTCCAAGTTTCACGTCTACGTCGCAGTCACGTGTGAAGCCAGCAAGTCGAAAGTGCCTGCCGTCTTACCTACATCATAGGAATCACTAACTAAAATCGGTTATATTTTAAGCGTGGTTCGATTAAAACATAACAAGCCGCTGAAGAAGATTGCATTATGTACCATCCGACAAATGTAAAATTCCTCTACAGGTACCGGGTATGTACAAGCTAGACTGTGATTGTGGTCTCTCTTACATTAGACAAACAAAGAGACCAGTAAGAACTGGAATCAAAAAGCATATATGTTAAGCACCGACGCCACAAGAAATCTGCAATTTGCAACATATTCTAGGCAAGCCCAATCATTATATTAGGTGGATGAACCAAAAATACTTCCAAAAGAACATCAATTTATACCAAGCATTCGGGAAGCAAAGGAAATTAAAAAATATTCAAAATTTAATAGAGAAGATGGTTGGTCTTTGCCCTCTTCATAGGATCCAATAATTTTTAAAATTAAATCCAAATATATAAAAACTCCAAAGCCACAGGACAACGTAAGTACTTTTTATCAAACCAATGTTCAAAATTAAGAAAATAAAAGATAAGTCAATTTTACATAAAAACTTTGACGGTTATTCCAAAACATTGAGATACGGAAATATACAAACTTAGTCTGCCCGTGATCATGGATGCTGGAAAGAATCCGAAACGTCGGGAATAAATATATTTTTAAGTAACGCGAAAAATCCGTAAATTAGTGGATTTGATATAGTGGATTTGATATTTCCTTTCGTTGTTTTTTAATAACATTACAATTGTTTTTATACTATATTTTTGAAATTAATTAAAAAAATTCTCGTTATCGTAAGATAAATTTTAAACTTGTGCTAATTACGAGGGTGGTATTGAAAATTTCGGGAATCAAGGAGGTGGCACAACATTTCTATTTAAAAATGTATTTATTGCTTTTCGAAGTAATCTCCAAAATTTTACACCTTTTCATACGATGGAACCATAATTGAAGCAACCATTCCATTTGGAAGTTTCGGTCTCGAAAATAGCCGTTTTGTAAGCGTCTACAGCATCTTTAGGTGATGAAAATCTCTGACCACGAAACTTATTCTTTATTTTAGGGAAAGTAAAGAAATCATTAGGGCTCAGGTCGGGGCTGTACGGGGGACGGTCTAATAAATCTAAGTTTTCTTGCTCTAAAAACTCTTTGTCATGTGCGTGGTGTGAGAACTCGCATTGTCTTGATGATGGATGATGCCTATGCCGGTTGGCAACAGACTCCTTCGAATCTATTACCCAGGACCCATGGGGTCCACTGCAGTCGTCTCCACGTCTGGCCTTCCACCTTAGGCTGGTCAGGTCACTCTTAGCTTTCCTGCGCCTGAACCAAGCCTCAGGTACCGAGTCCTACAGCAAAGACAAATTGGAACCTTATTCGTTGGGAATAATAACACCGGCTGCGATGATCTTTAGATCGTAGGACAATAGTGTTTAAAAATTTTACCAAAAAAAAGACTGACTTTGAACTGCAATACAAGCAGATAAAAACGTGCTCTCTGTACTTAATTGCATGGCAATTTCCGCCACTGCATTTAAAACCTCTCACGTGTTTTAAGGTATTAATTTAATCAAAATGTCATTTATTTTACGTTTAATGCACATAAAATGATTTTTTTAATGAAATAACGTTTATATGAACTTAAACTGTATTATCTTAAATAAGCTTTGAATGTGCCTGATTGATTTTTTTAAATGTAAAATTGTTAATATTGTGAGTTATTCTTAAAACATAGATATATGCAGTCGCGAACTTTATTATTGACAATGTAAACAAATACAGCTATGAAAAACTTAGTTCAAATCTCTTCGTTAAGGTTGAGCCAGCATTTGAAATTTAATCGCACGAGGATGTGCTATATTTAGCATCAAAGCACGCTGTATCATTTATTCAATAAAAAGTTTTTAAATATTGTGGTAGAAAGTATTTTAATTATACATTTGCACCTATCGGAGTAAAGTTTGTCATTATAATATTATATATAGTTATGCGTTTTATTATACAAAGTCAATAATAGGTTTTTCTCATTAAATCCGTCAAAGGATAAATAGTTTCCACGGTACTTATCTTAGACTTTTACCGAGCTGTCCACGATTATATTTGTTGAAAACTATTCCGAAGCTTACTCGTTACGGTCTGAAAAATAATATAAAGCATTTTTAAAAGTGATGTAATTTATTTCTATAAACTAAAGTTAGACTAACATAAAATATGCATCATATTTAAAACCGCAAATATTCCATTGCTTTAAAAATACCTATTATTATTTTCATATAAATGCACGGTGAATCACAACAGTCTTGTAGTAATAAACCCTTTTTACGGGCTGTAGTGTGTTATAGGCATTTGGAGAAGCGCATAATTACGGCATCAATACGTTTTAAAAAAGTAGCCTCGCATGTCAGCCATCTTCGTAAAAGTTAAAATTGCATTCTGCCGGATTTAAGACTACCAGTTTCAACAACATTGGGTTCGGACGCATACTTTTTACGTCGCCATTTGTACATTCTTTCAAACTAATTTTAATTATCTAATTCATATTTGTTAACTGATTAAAGCAACAAGACATAACAAAGACAATTATGGCAGGACGTTTACCTATAGTTAGTGTTTCGCTTAGCACATAAAAATACAAAGTAAGAAGCTACAAATCAACCCACCGACTTATTTACGTCTCATTTACCTGGTAATTACGCTCGCTACGGTGCCTCTAAACCAAAAGACTTTGCTATTTATCCATTAGCGCTAAACGGTAGAAATAGGCACCACGGTGGTTATTTTCCAGACGGCCCCTGTAAAAAGGTGACATAGCACTTTTATATATATATCATCATCAGCCTATATAAGTTCAATACTGGACTTAGGCCTTTTCCTTAGACCTTTTTTTAGAGGTATTTTGGACCGTATCCTACCACGCTGGTCGAATGCGGGTTGGTGGGTCGCTTTTATATATATACTTTTTTTATAATTTATAGCTATTTTATTAATAATTAAAAGGCTGAATTTTGTGATTGTTTTATATTTTTTTCTGTGTTGCATAAACTATATTCCTACCATACGACCCCTTAGTATCTTTATTCTTCTTACTTTCATTTTTCAATGATTTTAAAACCGTTTTTATAGACAGTTTACGAAAATAAACAGTAATGTTAAAAAAAGTATAAGGACAAGGTGTTGACTTTAAAATTTGATTTCGTTCATACGCATAACTATAAAATTTTCACTAATAATAATACTGTATGTAACCTAACGTCTTGAAGAAGCGTATATATCTCCTTTCAATGGTACCCTAAATTCTAAAATAACAATAATACAAAAAAAACTACTTATGTGTTATTATATCATTGAAATGCAACCTAATAATAAATATGCTCTTATATTTTAAACAAAAAATCAGCTCTATCCGACTTTACTGTCTAAACCATAAAACCAATTTAATGAAATTTGGCACATACTTAGAAAAGATCGCTAGAAACGACTTAGACATTTATTTTGCTATAAAAGTGGTTGAAATAGGGATGAAAGTTTATATGAAAATCGTCTGGTTTCTAGCATTTTACAGTTTCAAACGGTACGAGGATGAACTAGGGGTTGAAAGTCAATATAGAAACTCGTCATAGTCGAAGCAAAAGCCATTTAACTTTGTATTTAATTAACGCAGACAAAGTCGCGGGTAAAAGCAAGTTTTCAATGAACCAACATATTCCTAATACGCATTAACAAGGAATATGCCGTTTGCAAGACCACCAGTGTTTTTGATGAATTTAATTTAAAAAAGCTAAGTAATACATTAACTACCTTCTAACGGTAAGGGTGTGCTTTGGAAACCGGAGGCCGGGGTTTGAATCCCGCGGGGACTCAACAGGTTTTCATTGTTGTTTCCTTGTTAGTTAGGGCAATTTGAGCCAATTACCCAATTATCTGAAAAGTAAGACAATTCATTCGTCGGATGGGCATGTTAAAAGTCGGTCCGCCCACCAACCCGCATTAGACCAGCGTGATGGAATACGGTATACCAAAAATCCCCTAAATTATCATTAGGGGACGCCTATGTCCAGCAGTGGACAAATACAGGCTGATGATGATGAGTAATGTATGTAAAAATATGAACATCAATGAATTTTACATAAAAGTTAACATTCCATAGTAAACATTAGCACTGTCTCCAGTTTTCTAATATTATCTGTTTATTTCAATATCCGTTATTACACCGGACGCCCATCCTTTCCTTTCGCGTAATAATGGTAACGGATGTCACTTAATTGGATAGGTACAGGATGTTTTTCTTACTTGTTCATGGAGAACAAGATATTTCTCAATAGAAAATATGTATTCACGTAATATAAGATTCTAATATGTTCACAATTATCACTATTGAAATGGATGTGTATTTAGAGTTTTGTCATATTTTACAAATTGCATTTCTTACCTTGATTATAAATTACTTTGACTTTGAAGTGTTAAGTATTTTTCACATATTAATTTATAAGAAGAGGATGGAAGTTCTTAATTTGATCTATTAAACAGTTAACTTGAACATTATACTCCAACAGAAGTTTCTAAGAGTAAAGTACCTTGAATTGGCCAACAGACTTGATGGAAGAAAATGTAAGGTGCACTGCGCGATCTACGCGCTAACCTTTTTAAAAACTACGCGTTTAAAAACCTCTCATTGACAACACGGCATCCACCAATGAATGTTCACAGAGTGGCTGCTGAGCGGCTCTAATCACTAATCTCTATTATTATATAACCTTTATAGAAAAAAAGACAGAACAATGTTACGCACCGAACGAAATCGTTTTTTAGGTAGTCGGCCAAAAAATATATAAATTCGGTTTTACTAAGCAGACATACAAATTAAGATCGTTAACTTACATTTTATTTTGCAACCACCAGCATACGCGACACACCATCTCCGAGATCGAGAGCCCAGAGATGACCAAGAGCTCGCTCTGAAGTACGGTTTCGTGGAACTAAGATTGCCAAATCACAAGTACTCGTCGGATACCGTGCTCGAAAATGATCGCGCCAGGCTATATTGGGACCGTGATGATGGTCACGAACCTAACGATACTGGCTAACAAAGCCTGATATGGTATTGATAGAAAAGACACTGTCAAGGGTATTTCTGATTGACGATCACGATCCCATTTGACGAGAACCTCCTGAAAGCTGAAACATAAAAGAAACAAAATTATCTGGATCTGGCACACGAGGTGACTGACATATAGGGTCGGATGCGGACCGAAATTATCCCCATAGTCGTTTCTGCAAACGAGGATTAATCCAAGTAAGCCTCGCACAACATCTGAGGCGGCTGGAACCGCTTCTAGCTCAAATGCAAAAGTGGTGCTTCTTCTGTACGCCGCTCGCATCATCCGCCGGTTTCTCTCTCTTTCAACCTAACCCTCGGCCGTTTGGTCTCTGCCGAGGGCTTTCGTCTGGCTGGGATGTATCTATATATTTACTGTATTGATTGTTTTATTATTCTTATATATGTAATATTTCATTTATTGTTATGACTATTCTTCTGAGCCGGACAAAAAAATTCTCATGAAAAACTACATAATAATAATATCCTCTATTTGATTACTACTAGGCGGCCGGTCTATATTAGAGATAAGCTAGTATGTAGGAGAAACTTAAGTGTATGCGCTAACACAGGCGCACTCCTACATAATATATACTCGCAATATTCCGATGGAACGGATAACTGACACGACTGGAGAAAGATAGGACGCAGGAACGACTTTTACATGCCCATCCGACTCATGGATCATCTCACTTTACAGGCAGTCGGGTGATCAGCCCTCATTGCCCTAACCAACTATGACACAAAATGAAAAGTTGTTGTGTCTCCGCAGTATTCGAACCCACGACCTCCAGTTTTATGCTATGGAACCAGTTCTTAGTATTTATAAACTTAAGTATGCTTAGTTGTTAATAACACTTTTCTTCTTGATATACACAAAATAATAACACTCATCTTCTTTTTAATATTTTATTCATATCGTGTGCAGAACTTTTATTTTATAAACTATTTTATTTTAAATTGATATACACTAATATATTTGGAATAACTAGTATGATATTTGTTGTCAAACTTTGAAACCTCTGTAAGTAACGTTTTGATCAAGCAATCCGCAGCTTGCTGAATTATTTATCATTGTACCCTCAAATTTATTTCGGTTAACTTTGTGTGACAGCATGACGTAATAAATTGTTAAGGTGATGACGAGGAGGTTTTGTGTACGTCAGGCGTGACTGTGGCTTAAGATCATATTACTAAAGAGGGTATTGGTTCCTTCTAAAAGTTTATATAACCGCATTATTGTTTTGTAGGTTCAATTAATAAAAATTAATTGTCACTTTTTTTAGCCGTGTTTACACTTTTAAAAGTAATCTTAGTCCCCGAATAATAATTCAAAAATCATTAAACCAAACGTTTGTACATCTGTCATAACACTTTTAAAGAGCTTTTTATAAAGTGTTATATGAAAAACAAACTTCAAAAACGTAAACTTCAAAACAACAATAAAGTTTATCAAATCCACTAATTTACGGATTTTTCGTTACTTAAATATATTTATTCCGTCGTTTCAGATTCTTTCCAGCCTCCATGATCACGAGCAGACTAATTGGTATATGTCTGTATCTGCATGTTTTCGAACAACCGTCAGAGTTTTTATTTAAAAATTGACATATCTTTCGTTTTCTTAATTTTAATGTTGGTTTGACAAAAGTATTTATGTGGTCCCTCGGTTTTGTAGTTTTTATACTCTGCGTTTAATTTTGAAATTATTGGATCCCAAGAAGGTGACAAAGACCAACCATCCTCTCTATTAAAATTTGGATATTTTTAATTTCGATTGCTTCCGAATCATCCTTAGTATAAATCGATGTTCATTAGCCAGTATTTTGGTTCATCAAATCTAATATAATAGTTGGGCTTGTCTAGAACATGGTCGCAAATTGCACATTTCTTATAGCGTCGATGGTTAACATCAGCTATATGTTCTTTACTCTAATTCTTACTGGTCTTTTGTTTGTCCAATGTAAGAGAGACCACAATCACAGTCTAGTTTGTATACACCCTGTACCTGTAGAGGAATTTTACATTTGACGGATGGCAATACATGCCAATCTTCTTCGGCGGCTTATAATATGTTTTAATAGAAGCTTGCTTCAAAATATAACGATATTGTCGGTGACTCCTCTGATGTAGCGTAAGACGGCAGGCACTTTCGACTGTGGCTGGCTTCACACGGTGACTGCGACGTAGACGTGGAACTTGGAGTTTGTTGTCACGCAGCACCTGCTTGACATTCTCCAGTTCAGCCGTCAAATGATCCTTGTTGCAGATCCCTGTCTCTCTGAAGCAAACATTTACCAACAGTAGCTAACTGCGAGGGATGGTGGCGAGAATCACCATTTAAATATTTATTCGTGTGGTTTGCTGTTCTAAAACTGTATGGCTCAAGCTATTGTTAAAGTTTCTAATTATTAAAATATCTAAGAATGCTAAGGAGTTGCCTCTATTTCTATTGTGAACTTTATTTTGGGCTGCGAAGAATTAAGATGATCCAGAAATGCATTGATCTGGTTTGTTGGTAAAATGGTGAATGTGTCAAAAATAATGTGTCGAAAACATAGAGATACAGACATATACCAACTTAGTCTGCCCGTGATCATGGATGCTGGAAAGAATCTGAAACATCGGTAATAAATATATTTAAGTTACGCGAAAAATCCGTAAATTAGTAGATTTGATATGTATAATAAACGCGTAAATAAAAGAAATAATTGTAACAATAAAGTTATTAATATATCTTTAATAACTGTTTTCCGAGATTTTTGTAATGATGAGACTTGAGATGTTCTTCTTAAACAAGAATCAGTGGTGATATCTTGAAGTACTAACTTTAACTTTTTCTTCTTATGTTCAACAAATTATTTTTTTTATCTATAAAAACATAAAAATAAATAGCCAAGAGATAAGTAAGTTTCGGTATTGTGCGAAAAAAGTCACTACGTTAACCATATTTTAAATGTATTCTAACGAATATTATTTTTTTCTTTAAACAAATAATAAAAGGAATTTTTAAATTTTGGTAAATATCAATTGGTTTAAAAAATGCTTGATAATTTTTATACGGCGATATAGTTATAGGTGATTGGCTCAACTTTACTTAACCAACTAGGAAACAACAATGAAAATTTGTTGAGTCCCCGTAGGATTCGAACTCACGATGGTATTAACGTATGTAAACGTTTTAGACCTGTGTAAGAAAAAATTTGATCTTTGTTGCTGCGACTAACTGAGTTAGATTTAGTCTTTGGAAAGTAATCTCGATATTAAACGTAAAAGATACTCAAACATTTGATTGTTATAATTAACTGTTATACAAGAGAGCTTAGAGGAATAAAAATGTAGCGAGATTCTTTCAAAGCTTAGAATACAAGCAAGCTACGTTTTGATTGAATTGAAAATTTGCCAAAGTTGAAATGGTAGCTAAGTTGCTTTGTAAGATCTAAGCAGAAATTATCAATTTTATACCTGGTAATAGTAATTATATATTTATATAACTACGCTTTGTACTGCTCAAATATAATAATTTTAATATTTGCAGGCATAACTTTTACTAGTAATGATGTCTATCCTTATTATTCACTATGAAATTAAGTTAATTATCCAATACAACTGACGTCTCATAAGGCCGTAAAAACTGATGAGTAGATGAATTTTTACTTGATTAATAAAATGTAACGACTTAACTTTCTTGTCGCAAACTTTTAATTAAAACAAGGAATTTCTGTATATGGATACTTTTAACGAAAGAAAGCTATAAAGGCTTCTTTAATGTATAAGTCAAACAGAAGAATATCTTAAAGAAAACATTTAAAATAAATTTATACCATGGTTAAAGTCAATACTTTAGTAAGTTTAACATTGAGTTAAGCTTTACATAGTGCTGATCTCATCCAAATTAGCCCATTAGCTTATTAAACTAGTCTGTATTACGTATACAGGGACGAAAGATTTCGAAATAATCTAGTGTAAAGAAACGATTTGTTACATGTTTTTGTTGCTTAAACGATTGTTTAGAAAATATCGTTTTCCTCTCATCATCATCATCATCAGCCTGTGATAGTCCACTGCTGGACATAGGCCTCCCCTAATACACACCCTATCCATTAGGCGGTTTTTGGACCGTATCCACGACTTTAGTTAATTTATTTTCTCTAAGATTTGCTCTGAATTTTAAGATATATTTCAAAAGCGAAACCCTTAACTTGGAGCAGAATTCATTTCCGCAAGAAAGTTTAATTAAATTCCATCATTATCGTATACCAAATCTTCTTAAACGTTTAATTACTTTATCCAAGATGGTACCGAGATTTATTTAAATATTTATTTAATATTTACCACCTATCAAGTGTAATATCCTTTTACAAGATCCAGGAGTGTACAAGTTTGATTGTGAATGTGGTCTCTCTTACATAGGTCATAACAAGGATAAAGAATACATAGCTGACGTAACACCGCTGAGTTAAAGAAGTGTACAAGATCAATCCAACCATTATATAAGATTTTTGAAAAACCACAAATCCTTGCCAAAGAACACTGATTCCTGCCCAAGATGATTCGCGAGGCTATTGAAATTAAAAAAAAACATCGTAATTTCAATAGGAATGAAGCAGAACACCCAACCAGGGCGTTACCACCTGCTTGGGCTCAATTATTCACAAAATAAAATTAAAAACCCAAAAATTTTAAAAATTTAACTTTAAAAAAAACCAAAATTAAATCAAAAAAATTAAAAGGGAAAACTGAATTTAAACAACAAGGGTAAGGGTCTTGGGTTTTAAAAAGGAAAATTAAAAAAAATTAAAGGATAAAATTTCTTTAATATTATATTATTTTGTTTAAATTTTCCCATCTGATAAATAAAAACATAAGTAATAACAGCAATTTACAAAGAAATTCAAATTTACTGATATGAAAATTTTTTTTTTGTTGTAAGAAATAAAAAAAATTTTTTTTAAATTTTTTTAATTAATAATCATTTTTTGAATTTAACCCCAAAATAAACCCAATAAAAAGCCCCTTTTAAAAGGAAATTAATATTTTTTTTAAAAAGCCGAAAATTTTATTATTTCAAAATTAAAGAGAATTCAAACCCAAGGTTTAAAATCTTAATCACAAATTTTAAATTTAAATACGTAGATATTAATAAATATTCAAAAAATTTTTAAAGAAGTGATTTTTTAAAATTTGATTTTAAACAGTTTGAAAAAAATGTGCAAAAATGAAATACAAATTTTATTTTGAGGACAAAAATTTTTAAAATTAAAAGGGCAATTTTTGTTTTGAAATCTTAAAAAACTAAAAACCCCAATATAATGGGGGAATTTAAAACCAATTTCATGAAAGTAAATTTAGAAAAAGGGGTTTAATTTTTGGTTTTGGGATTTAAATTTAACCAAATTTGGGAAATTTTCCTTAATTTTTTTCAAACATTGAAACACACAAAAATTATTAAAAAAAATGGGGGAAAACCTTGGAAAAAATTTAACAAAACTTAATTGGGACAAGGGAACAAGTCTATAAAAAAAACAATTTTAAAGGGAAAATTATTTTTTGGGCTAAAAATTTTTTACCAAATTGATTTAATATTTCACTTTAAAAAAAGGGATACCCTTAAGATAACAAAAACCCCAAATTCGTTTTTTTAAATGGAATAATTTTTTCTATTGTTCAAAGGGATGGGTTTTAAAATTTAAATTGTAAATTTAATGGTTTTTGAAAATTTTGTTAAAATAAAAAAAAAAAAAATTCCAATTTTTAAGGAAAAAACCATGTTTTATTTTAAAATTTTGGGTAAGTTTGGGGTTTGAAATTTTATATTCTTTTTTTGTTTTAATAATGCCCCATAACGAAGAATAAAAAGATATCAAAGGGATCAATTCCCTTTTTTGAAATTGGGTTTAAAAAATGAAATAAAACTGTTGAAATAATTTTAAAGATTTTAAAATTTAGGATATTTTTTTTAAAATTAAAAGCAAAGTTTTGATTGCCTCGTTATCTTAAAATTTGGGATAACGCCTTAAAATTCCTTTTATTTTGCCGTCCCTTTACTTTTTTTCCCTTTTAACATTTCCTTTTTTTAAAAATAAAAAAAATTTACAAAACGTTAAAAAAAATCGTTAATTTTTCGAAACATTTGCTCTTTAAAATTATTAAAAATAGTACATGAAAAAATAAAAAAGGGCATAAAGGGAATCCCTGTAAGGAAAAAAAACAAAATTTCTTAATTGACCCTTTTGTTTTTTTGGGCCAAAATTTTTTAAATTTATTATTTTATATTTTCCCCTTTTAAAATTTAATTTAAAAGGGTTTAACCTATTTTAACCCTTTTGTTTTATAAACAAAATTTTTCTTATAAATTTTTATTTTAAAATAAAAAAAATTAATTGGAATTAAAAGGGGTAAAAATGTGTAATTTATTTAAATTAAAAAAAGGACAAAATTGATATTTATTATTTCATCTAAATTTAAATTTTTGGCTTTAAAGTATAATTCCCTTTTTGTTTAATCCCCATTTCAATATTTCCTGTAAAGTAAGAAACTATTACCAAAAAAACCCAACTAATGAAATTTTAATTTTAGAATTTTTTGAACGGCAATTTTAAAATAATTTAAACCCTTTTGTTCTTTTTTTAATATTATGATAATGTTCTCTTCTTTATTTTAAAGTTAGCAAAAAATTTTTTAAATGGTTTGGTTTCTTTATAAAAGGAACACATTCTTTCTTTAAAAATTTAATAAAAATTCCAAACCCTTTAAAAGTACTGGGACAAGCCCTTTAAATTTTCCCGGGGGTTTTGGGACCTTTCCCCGCTGGTCCAATCGGTTGGGGTAATTTTTCATCCCACCAGTTTCAAGGGAAAATAAAATTTGTTGTTAAAAAAATTCATTTTTAATTATTTTTGGGTTTTTTTTCTTTTCAATTTATTTTTTAAATTTAAACCATGGGGGTTTATTCCCCTTTTAAAATCATTAATTTCCATAAAAAGATATTTTTGTTATTTTATTTAACCCAACCCAAAACATGTTTAGGCGTTTGGTTGATTTTTAAATTTATAAAAATAAAATGATTAGACATAGATTATTTTTAAAATTTTAAATATTTAATTTCAAATTTTGTTTTTTCGTATTTAAATTAAACCCATTATTTTTAAATAAAAATTAAAGGGGCCCCGAAACCCTATAATGTTTTTTGTATTTTTCAAAAAACAAACGGGCCAATTAAAAAACCTTTGGCCTTTAAATTCGAAAATTTTTCCCCGGCTTTTGGGAAATTTAAATTTTAAATCACTTCCCAGAAAAGCAAGTTTCCTTAAATAAAAAAATTTTTTTAAACCCGGGCAAGATCCATGGCCCGGGCCCCAGAACCCTTGGGGGGACCACCAAATTTTTTTTTTTTTTGGGTGTACTTATTTTCCCCAATTTTTTTAGATAAGCATTTAATAATAATTTGATTTAGAAATAAAAAAAATTTTAATAACAATAAATTTTGGGTTATTAAAAAATAACAATTTTATGAAAAATAGTTTAAATTTGATTTTAAAATGGAGGAAAAGGTAATTTTAAAAATTATTGCTTTTATTTTCACTCAAATTTAATACTTCTAAAAGGGCTAGGATAAAAATTAATTATTTTTAAATTTTTCATTTAGTTAAATAAATTTTTTGAAAATTTTCAAATTTTAGTTTTTTTTAATAACCTTTTAAATTAAAAAATTAAATCACAAAGATTTAAATTAAAATTTTTAAATTTAAGGTTTTCTTTTTCCTTTAAAGAAACAAAAGTTAAAACCCCAAATTTTAAATTACCGTTTAATGTATTTTTTCCAAAAAATTTTAATTTTGAAAAAAATTTTTAAAACCCAAATTTTTTAAAAAAGAAAATGCTTTTATAATAGAAATTTTACCAAGGGGTTAAACTTTAAATTTTTGACTTAAATTAAAGTTAAAAATTTTTTAATTTTTTTTAAAGGTAAATTTTTTTTGAAATAAAAAAATGTTCAATTCCAACTGTCTTAGGCCCCCAACTGAAAATGGGAAAATGTTAAAAAGTTTTTTAAAATACGTAAATTTGAAAGGTCTAATTTTTCCCCTTTTTTTTCCTTTCAATATTTTTTAATTAAAATATTTTTTTATAACTTATATTTTTTATTTTTTTGGAGGTTAAATTAAATTAATAAATTTAATTTGGGATTTTTGTTTTAAATTTAAATTTCCCTTTTTTTCTTTTCAAAATGGGAATGGTAAAAATCCAAACCAAAAAATTTTTTTTTTACCTAAACTTGACTTTTAAAAATTTTTAAATATTAAATATAAAAAATTTTAGGTTATTTATTATTGTTACACAAAAAAAACCGCTTTTAAAAAAAATTAAAATAAAATTAATTATAAATTATTTTTATTTTCATATAATAAATAATTAAAATTTTTAGATTCTAAATTCTTTGTTTTTATCCCAAATAATTTCCCTTTAATGAAATTTTATGATTTTAAATTTAATTACCCAGACAAAATTTAAACCAGAACCCAACTTCATATTTTTTAAAATTTTTTTCAGCAATTAAAAAAAAAAAATTTTTTCTTTTTTTTTTCTGGAAAATTAAAAAATTAAATTTTTTTTTAAATTACCTTTTTTTTTTCAAAAAATAAATTTAAATTTAAAAAGGGAAAATAAAAATTTTATTTGGATTAAAAACTTTAACCCAGAACCACGGGAGAGGATGTAAATTTAAAAATAAAAAATTCAAAAGAATTAGTTTAAAATATTATTAAAATTTGAATTTTTAATTTAAAGCCCAATTTTAAATTTAGCTTTTAAAACGTTTTTTAATAAATATTGTTTTTTTTTTTTTATTTTTTTTTCTTTAATTTTCCCAATATTTTAAATTATTTACAATTTTTTGCCCAATTTTTTTAAATATTAAAAATGGTTTTAAAGAAATAAATTATTTATAAAACAAAATTTTTAGGAAAACCAGAAAATAAATTCCATTTTTTAAAAAAATTATTTTCAAAACAAATGCTTTTGGAAAATTTTTTTTTTATTTAAAAGGGGAAAATTTGATTTATTTTTATTTTTTTTTTAATTTAAAAAATTTTAAATTTAATGATTACATATTTAAAAAATTTCTTTATTTAAAAACTTTCCCTTTTAAAACTAATTTAATTAAAAAATTAAAGAAATTTTCCCGAAACCAAAATTTATTGGGAAAAAAAAATTTAAAACTACGTGATTAAACCTTAAAAATTTTTTATAAATTTATTTGTAAACAAAAGGTTTTTTAATTTTCCAAAATTAATTTTTAAAAAGATTGAGGTTAAAGTTTGAAAATTTGGGATATTAAAAGAAGTTGTTTTTTTTTTTAAATTAAATTAAGTTAAATTAATTTTAAATTTCTTTAAGGAAAAAATTATTACCAAATTCAAATTAAATTTATTTTAAAAAGTTTTTTAAAATATTTTTCCAAAATTTTGGTTTTTTGGCCATGTAAAATAATAATTAAACTTATTTTTTTAATTTTATTCTTAAATTTATCAAACCCAAAAAGTTTGGAAACCTTTTCTAGTTCAAATGTTAGTGAATTGAGGTGGAAAAAGACAAACCTTGGGAGGGTTTTAAGCAAAAAAGCAAGATAAATTTTTCCCTTTCAAGAATACTGGGCCAAGGGAAAATTAAAGTTTAAGGGATTTTAAAAGGTAAATTATTTGGTTTTTTTAAAAAACTTTTTTTTTAAATTTAAATTTTTTAAGATTTTTTATTTTACAAAACCCAAAATTTATTGGGAAAAAAATTTTTTTTAAATAAAAATCCAAAATGCTTGTTTATTTAATTTAAAATATTTTTAAAACTTGAAAAAAATTTGGGTTTTATTGTGGGGAAACTTAAAGTTTGAACAAGCTTTTTAAAAGTTTTTGGGGGAAAAAATTTTTGGTGAAAAGCGAAAGTTTAAATTTTAGAGAAAACCCCCTTACAAGGTGATAAAAATTGGGAAAATAACCTCTTTCTTTTTTTTTTTTTTGGTACATTTTTTTAAAAAATCCCATTTTTTTAAATTTTTTTTTTTACAATTTTCAAATTTTTTTTAAGAAAAAAAATTCTAAAATTTAAAAAATGATTAATATACTTTGGAAGAAAAAAAAAAATTTCAATTTGGGTTATTTCAGAGTGTGATAAAAAACAAGTTTTTAATTTAACATCTTTTGGTTAGTGAATTCCCTGGTTAAAAAATTTAAAAAAAAATTTATTTGTGGGAAAAATCGAAGTTTTTGGTCAAATTTTTGTTGAAAGGGTTAAACCCAAAATTTTGAATTTTTTAAAAAGTTTTAGTTAGCATTTGGAAAAAAAAACCCCTTTTTTAGGCAAACCCAAAAACTTTGGAGGGTCCCAAACGTTACCTATTTGGTGACAACCAAAACCCCCGAAAAAACCTGTTGAGGTTCAAAAAAAAAAAAATTTTTTTCCCAGAAAGGTTGCAAAAAGTGTGGGAGTTGTTCCAAAACCCGGATTTAGGGAGGGAAAAACAAAAATGGGGCTTTTGTTTAAAGGATTTTTCCCAGTGAACCGCCAATTTCCCATAAACGGGGTTTTTTTTCAAGAACTAAAGATTTATCAAAAAAAATTTTTCAAACCCCCCCCGGCAAATGATTTAATTTTTTTTAATTAATTAAAGCGGGCAAAAAATTTTTTAAATTTTGGAATGTGGGCGCCACCGGCCAAATTTTGGGAACTAAACCTTTTGGGGCAAAAGGTAAATTTTTTTTTTAAAGAAAAATCATTAAATATAAAAGGTTCCCCTCATTCAAAATTTTTTCCCCCAAAAAAGTTTTTTTTTCCGAAAAATAAAATTTTGATAAAAAGCCAAATTTTTTTAAACAAATTTGATTTAAAAAGGTTTGTTTTCAACCCATTGATTTTATTTTTTGGAGTTTTTAAATTTTGCATTGAAATTCAAAAAATAAAAAATTTATGTTTAATTTTCTTTTTAAAAATTTAAAAAATCAGTTTTTTTTTTTTTGGTAAAATTTATTTTCTTTAAGAATGAAAGCGCAAAACCAAAAAAATTAAAACTTATTTTTCAAAAACCCCCTAATTGGTATTAAATGAAAAAAACATAATTTTAAAAAAATTCTGATTAAAATTTTTTAATTTTTTTAAATTTTTTTTTTTTCAATAAACCCAAAATTTTGCAATTAAAATTAATAAAAGCTATTTATTTAAAAATACAAAAAAAACACCCTTTAAGAAATTTAAAACAATAAAAAAACTAAATTTTTAAAAAGCCCAAATAAACAAAAAATTTTTAAAACCCAAAATACTTAAAAACAAAAACGTGGGTTAAAAAGAAAACCATTCTTTAAAAAAAAATTTTGTAAACAAAAATGAAACTGGGGAAATTTTTTTTATTATCCCATACGGGAAAATTTAAAACCCCAAAAAATTTGTTTGAAGTTTTTACGAATGCATTTTTTTTTAATTTTTGAAACTTTTTTAATTATTTTTTGGTTTTAAGTTTTGGAAAAATTTTAATTTTTAAATTTATAAATAATCAAGACAATTAACCCAAAATTTTAATTTAAATTTAATTAATTTCCCGTTGGAACAAAACATTTTAAATTTAGGTTAAAAAAGTTTGGGCATGTTTTAGGATAAAAAAAAACTATGGTTTGAAACTTTCAAACCTAAAAACCAAACTGTTTTTAGGGAAAAACCCAAGATTTGGGTTTTTATTTCAAAAAAAGTGCATGAAATACCAGGTTAAAAGATTTTTCCAAGGTTTTACCCAAAGGGAGTGGGTTTTAAAACATTTTGTGACACTTTAATGTAATTTTAAAAATTTTTTCACTTATATCAAATTTTGCCAAACCTTTAAAAAAGGAAAAAGTGCCCCGAAAAATTTTTGGTTAATTAAAAGATTGTGAATGGAGGGTTTTAAAAAGGGTTTTTTTTGGAAGAAATCATAAGAAGGGAAGAATTTTATTAATTTGGGGAAAAGAACGTAAAATTTGTTTTTTTGGGGAGAATTTGTTTTTGGGTTCAAACCAGTCATAAGCGGCCTGTTTTAAATTACTGGTGAAAAACTTGGTTTTTGAAGAATTAAAAGAAATTTGTTTAGCTTAATTTAAAATGGGCCCCGGGAAATGGGCCAACCTGAGGTTTATTGAAATTTTGAAAAGAAGGGTTGGGCAGCCCAAAACTAAGGAAATTAAAGGGATTTGGGAACCCAAAGGCAATCTAAAAATATTAAGGCCTGAGCGGTAAAGGGCTGGGGGAAACGAGGTCGGGTTAATTGCGGGACCAAATTTGGTTTTTTATTGGTTAGATGGGCCGGAAAAACTGTTTGGGGAGTCCAGATCGGGAAAAAATTTTCCCAACCCCCAAAGGGGATTTTAAAAAACCCCAATGGAAAATTTGGGAGGCCATCCGATGGGAAAAGGGTAAAGATGTGTCATAAAAAAAAGGGAATTAAAAGTATCCAATTTTTAACCCCGGTTTTTTTGTATTTTGATATTCTTTTAATAATTTTAAAAAAATGAATTAAAAAAAACAAATTTTAAAAAATTTTATTTTCCCTTTAACTTCATTTATTTTATTATAACCAAATTTTATTTAAATTTTTTAAACACTTTTTGTAAAAATAAAAACAAATAAATTTTTTTCCCTTTTTTTGTTTTTTAATTTTAAAATAAACATTTTGCGCCCTTTTTTCAATTTTAAATTTTCCCGGGGAAAAACTTGTTTTAAAAATTTTTTTTCCCAAAAATTTTTTTTTAAATTTTTTTTTAAAGAGTTATTTCCCGTTATGGGAGGGATTCCCTTTAAAAATTCCCTTTTTTTGTTTCCGTCCGCCCTTTTATAAATTATAAAACCTTTAAATTTTTTTATTTAAAATAAAATAATTTCTTTTTTTCGGTATTAAAAAATTTTTCCCTAGTTTCCGCTTAAATTTTAATCAGGGTTTTGTTAATGTCGCAAAATTTTTAAAACCCTTATTTATTTTAAAAAAAAGTTTTTTTAATTTTAATGTTTTCAAAATTTTATTTTTTTAATTTTATATTTTATGAAGGTATCCCAAAATTTGCCAAATTTTTTTTTAAAATTTGAATGGTTAAAACTTTCCCACTTTTTTTAAATCAACCCAATATTTGCTAAAATTGAAATTTTAAAATTATTAAATTGGGAAAATTTTTATAAAATGAAAATTTTGAAGTAGTTTGAAGTGTAAAAAAAGGGAAATTTTAAAATTCCACAAAAAATAAAATAAAAAATTACCCAAAAATAATGAAAATAAATTTTAATTAAAAAGCATCTCAAAAAGAAATAAAGCAAAAAAAAAAATTTTAAGGAAATTTTTCCCAAAAAGGTTTAAAGAAAAAAAAAAAAATTTTTAATTTTTCCAAACCGATAATACGTTGGGATAGCAACCGAAATAAAAAAAACAAAAAACCCTTGGGGGGGAACCCCACCCACCACCCTTACCATGGCCAACCCCCCCCCCAGGAAAAATCCCAAAGGCGTGGGGGCCCTTTTGGTCCTGTTTCGGCCAGGGACGGGGAAAAGGGGGAAGAATCCCCGGGCCAGACACAAAAAGGGGCGGGACCCCCCAAAAAAACCTTTTAAAACCCCACCTAGTCACTAGGCGGGACCGTCAAAAACCCAACCCCGGGGGTGGTTTGGGAAACCGTAACCCCTTTTAAGGTAAAAGGAAAAATGCCCCTTTTCCCCCCCCCCCCCCCCAAAAATTTTTAATTTGGGGGGGGTTTTGGGCTCGGTTTTGGCCCCACGGGCGGTGGTTGCAAAAAAGCTTCCTTTCCTGGGAAAAGGGCCTTCTAAGGAAATAAACAATGATCCGGCGGGAACGAAATTTCATCCTGAGGACGGCAAATTATCCAGGCGGGGTTTAAAACCGGTAACGATCACCGAGGAGAGGCACCAATATGGGTTTGCAAAGCCCTTTAAATTTCCCCTAACTTGGGAAAAACATGAAAATTTAATTTAAAAATTGGGGTTAAAATTAAAAAAAACCAACAAAAAAGACAATATCCGTAGTGGACGACACGGGGTGGGGTTTTGGGTAATACTCAGAAATCCAAAGGCTTTTTTGGAGGAACGTCAAATATAGGAACCACTCGATTGAAACTTATTTTAGTTAAGCTGCTAAAATCAAGGATAACGAAGGATTGAGCGAATAGAGGATGTCAGCTAAACGTTCTGGTTTGATTGTTTTTTAAGTTAGATCTTTCTGGATCGAGGTTTTATGGAACTGTAGGTCAAGGCCCCTAACCTTTGATTACCAAAGACCTGCCAGTCTGACTCCATCTCCGGTGAGTTTAAATCGCATTGGTGGGATCTGGTTTTGGGAGCCCAAGGGAAGGCCCGGAATAGAGTTACCAGAGTCCTTAAAGAGGGCCCTTTTTAGGTGAGGGGAAGTTATTCCTTTTCCTTCAAAGGATCCTTTCCCAAATGGTTAAAGTGAGGTCCTTTTTTAAGAAAGGAAAAATTTGCAAAATTACCGGATCTACTTTTAAGCCACATAACAAGTGTTCTTGGGGGTCAGGAGAATCGCCTACCAACAACAAGTCATCAAAGACCAGCCAGGGAAGGCTGGGTTTGCAGAAAAATTTGGACCACTTTTACCAAAGGCGTTAAAAAAGACCCTGAGCAACCCAGCCACTTGCCTTGCCTTTGAGGTTTGGCTTTTGACTCTTAACAAACCCGGGCTATTCGGAAGTTCTTCAACGATCCAACGCCATCGAAACGTTAGGTTGAAAGGTCTGTTAGGGGCTGGAGTCGTACTATTGGGGTCAACGCACCAATCCCGGGATCGAGGGAGACAAGGGGGTAATTGAAACGTTCACAAGCATTGAAGACGCTTTAAGACCCTAGACTGACTGGACTGGTAAAAAACGGCGAGTACCATTCCACCTCATTTTCGACGATATCGTTATTGGCCGAGAGGGTTCTTGGGGTTTGGTGGGGCTTAGAATGTCCGACGTATCGGTTAAGGATGAATTGGGAAAGACAAAGATGGTTCTTTCCAAGTTGTTGATGAATATGTCTATCTCGGGCAAATATTTCAGTTGAAACACAGCTTTGAGAGTGAAGCCGATGGGATTATTTTGGGGGATTCAGGAAGTTAACCCCCGTCCCGGTACCGTTTAAAACAAAGTTTTTACCAAGGGTACTCCCGTCATGACCTCGGGGCGAAAGTCCCCACATCGGACTGGTCCTGTTTCCGTAGCTCAACGTGCGGAACGACTGGTCTCTCTGAGGATTGTGAATTCATCCGACAGAACGAAAGAGGGGATAGCGCAAAGATTATCGTTGAAGTGGCGTGGGCCGGCGGTCCAAAGACGGATGGTCGATGGGCTAATAAGGTTCTGGGAAGACCACGTTTGGGAAAGGGTTTTTTGACCCCACCAGGTGGGAGGGACCCCGGGTGCTGGTTCAAGGAAAGGACAGGACGGGTGTCTTGACGTTCGATTAAAAGGCCCATGTCCAGCAAACGATAGGCTGATTATGATGATGATGAATAAAACTTATAATAAAAAATTTCATTAATCGTTTAAAAGATATTTAAAAAGAAAAAAAACCAATTTTTTTTAAATATTTATTCATTAATTAAATTTATTATTATTGATTTAAAAAAATTTAAATTTTTATTTAGTACATTTGTTTGCTTTGGAATTTTAAATAACTTTGAAAAAAATAGGAAAAAAGGGAACACCTTTTTCAAAAATTTAAATCCATTTTGTGAAAGAAAATTAATTAGTCAGTTACTTAGGGTACCACAAACCATTTCATTAAACAAATAAATGAAGAGTTTAAATCAGAAAAATGAGCGGATTATCATGAACGAAAGGAAAAATTTATTTCGTCGGAGTTCGAACTTTTTCGAAAAATATCTGTCCATCCATTTAAATTATAATTAACTGACTGGGTTGATTCAAAAGAAGTTTAGGCGTTGTAACTTTAAAGAACCATTTACGATCCGTTACTTTTTCCATCCAAATGAAATTTTTTTGAAAAAAAACAAAGATAATTTGATAGATCTCGACCGTTCTTATTTTCCGGAAAAAGGGGTTTATGTCTATCAAAAAAATCACCTTTAAACTTTTAGTGTTATAGTGAAATAGCGTAAAAACAGTTCGTTCTAAATGATACGTCACTTCTCTTTTAAAACTTTATAAACCGTGGCTTGTTTGCCCAGGTAGTGGTTGGTCTTTATAAACTGGAAGGGGGTTTGAATCCCGCGGGAAAAACTTTGTTTTGGAATCGTTTTTTTTTTGTTAAACATTTCCCGATCACCAATTGTCGAGGGGTGAGGACCATGCCCGGATGAGCATGTGGAATGGCCCCAAAAAACCGAATAATATGAAGAAGGAAAAAAAATGGAGACGGCCACATTAGGGGGGCCTATGTCCAGCAGTGAATACCGGTTGATGACGGATGATCATAGGAGTTTGGTTTTTAATAGGTTTGATAAGCCTGTTTTAAACCATCACAATTTTTCCTTATAAGTAAATTAGATTTATAACCTTTTTAAAAGAAGTCAAAGGGACCTATTTTTTCCTTTAGGAACTTTCAATATTTGAACTATATGGCTATCTTTTTTTTTACAATTTTCGAAGATATTAAGATGTGACTATTCCTTTTAAACCACTCAAAAATGTATAATACAACCCTGTGCAAGAAAGTAAGTGAAATCATTCCCGGTTAAGCCGAAAAATTATAAAAGTTAATTAGGATTAAGGGCTTTGGCAGCTTTTATGTGCCAAAGGAAATTGGTTCCTAATCTTCCTTCCCTTCTTACAAACCGTTCCCCACCTGCCCTCCCCTTTAATTTTTCCTCATCCGGATAAAAAAGGGTATGGTAATATTTAGGAGCGGGGGGGCAAGCCGCCGGAAAATCAATTCCCGTGAGTCTCAACGCATCAATTTTAAAGTTTACGCGAATGCCCCTTTACTAATAGTTTTGTTTACCCGAACCCCAACTGCATCAAAGAACAGGTAAATCATTTGTATTTATCCTTTCTATTATCGATTAACCCTTTATAACCCTTTAAATTATAATCGAAAACGCATCCCAGCTTTGGTCCTTAAATGGGTTCACAACGCCCCCCAATCAATTGGCTAACGAAACTTGACCGCGCCCCCCGGTGCTTTAAAAAAGGGTTTAACCTTTATTTTTCAAAAGGTTCCTTGGTTTACAATAATAAAGGCTGTAAACTTCATTTAACCAAATTAGAAATTAAATAAACTTTGAAGGGTTTTTTTACCTCGGTAGTAGGGGTAGTAAAGGGTTAATAAATTTTTATTTTTTTGTACTTAATAACATCTAATTGGGAAAACATTTATAGATTTTCCAATATTAATTCCAAGTTTTAAACCGTGTAAGGCAAGGTTCCTACTATTTGTTTTAGATTTTGCGATATTTAATGTTGTACGATTTGTAGTAAGATGCAATTTAGACAATGGATTTTGAAAGCATTTAATAACGATTTAGGTAACCCTTTTACTTTTAGTAGTTTAGTGTAAGAAATAAAATCAAATACATACACGGTCTTAAAAGTTCTTTCATCAACGTCGTTTTTTTGTCTTTAATAGGAATGTTTTAAAAAAAATGTAATAATAAAATTGATAATTTATATTATCTGTTATAAAGATTGAATTTAAATAGAAAAAGTAACAATGAGGCAAAAAAGGATAAAAAAAAGTGGTTTTGCAAGCGACTTACAAATGATTTTAAATCGTTTTGATAATATCTTTTTAAAGGGTCCGTTTGAAAAGTAATAATTGAAGGGAGGCCATGTTAAAACTGATTCAAAGATCGTAAAAGTTTGATAATTTATTGTTGATTTAAAGGAAATTTAAAACTTTATCCTACTAAGAAACTTTTAATAAAAAGAATTTATTTATCCTTTTGATTAAAAATTTTTTATTTTAAATTTAATTTTTTTCAATTTTTTTTTGTCAGATGTTTTAAATTTAATATAAAACTATTGTTGATAAAACATGTTGTAAACTTAAATATACATTTTAGTCAAAAATTTTTGAATTCTCGTAGTGCTATGACAAAATTTTATTATATCATTATATTTTTTGCCTCTTGAAAATATCAGACAAATTTTATCTTTTGCATTAATAACAGTAATTTGTTATTTATTGAAAAAAATTTTTATTATCATAGATGCACGATGTTTATGACAAAATATTTAAACGGAAAAACCATTCTCGTGGATATTCTTCGGTCCCCGCCAATTTTTTTTTAAAAACCAGTAACCAAAAACGAAGGATAATAGACTTGGATTTAAATAAATTGAACGACGGAATACCAAGTCCCCCTTTAACTCAGTTGGGCCGATATTTATTAAACCCAAAAGTATTATCGAACTTTCTATCGGTAGGTAACATTTCATAACTCTTATTCAAAAAGTTACAAATTGGTTTTAGGTTTAAAAGGTTTAGTAAAGGGGAATTATATTAGAATTTGCCAAATGTTTGGGTATTGACAAATAAAAAAACTCATAAACATCCGTTAAAACAAAAGTTTTCCATTATCTATAAAGCGTAATTAATAAAACTGTTAAATATGTCTGGGTTGGATCGATTAAGTGATTGTTAATCAAAATGAATTTTGTTAGGAAGGCAAAAGCAAAATATCTTTTTTTTTTTTGTCAATCCCTTAGGTTGAAAGAAAAGAAAAGAACAATATTCATTAAAATTATAAAATTTGACTGTTCTTTTTGGGTCTTTATTTCTTTTTTTATATATTACAAAATGGATATATTTTATATAAATACAGAGTGACAATGAGTTTGTTAAAATCTTTTTAAATGATTTTCTACTTTAATCTTTTAAAGCTTTATTAAATTACTATTCATTAATTCTTAAGAAATTAAAAACAACAGATAGCCAGATAACCATAAAGTTTATTAACAATTTTCTTTTAGGGGTTTAATACCTTAAAAAGTTTCAAAATAAAATAGTTGGAAAGAATTAAAAAAGAGTAAAAATTTTAAAACATTTTATTCGCTTTAATTTATAAAAACGGTAACATTATATAATGATTATCAGGGAGTTTAACAAAAAAATACGTTAATTGGATTAACAATTGAAAGGGGGTTTCCAATTGTTATAATTTTAAAATAATATTAAAAATAAGGAAAATTTTAAAATCAAAGTCTCCCTTGCCTTGACGTTTGAATTATTATAATTTTCCCAATTATCAAGGGGAAATTTTAAAAAAAAAAGGGGCCTATATAAAAAAGTCAAACACCAATTTCTGTTTCTCCAATGAATTTGTTAAAAGATTTTGTTTGTGGGGAAAGAACTTTTGGGGTTATTAGAAATATACAATGATGTTATAAATCTACAATGCGTTAAGAGGGGACCAAAAGTTTTGAAGGAATCATTGATTCCCCCTTTGAATGAACCAAATCGTTGACCGGGTCCTTCTTGGTTCCATGGGGTGGTTGGTTTCCCGTTTAGGGATACCGTCTGGGAAGGGTACCCCTTTGGTGCATTTCGGAAAATATATCCGTCAAAGAAATAACACTTTTTATGGAAAGTTCTTTAACGTTTAATTTTTAAATTTAAACCTAACCCTTTTGGCATTAATTTAAAATTTGTTTTTGACTATTTTTTAAAATCTTTAGAAAAAAAAATATAAGTTATGACCGACAAAGAATACCAAAAAATATTACCTATTCTTTTTCAGATTAAATACAATTTAATTTTAAAACAAGCTTTATACTTAATTTTTAAAAAAAACGTATTTTTTACGACAAATGGAAAGTGTTTGTTGCGTCTTTCTTTTAATTAAAATAGATAAAAGAGAAAAGTCCCCCAAAGATTTTTGGGGAAATGAAAGGTCTAAAAAATTAATAAAAAACCTGAACTTGATCTTTATTAAATATCTTGAAACACGTTTTCTTCAATTTTTTTTTTTCTGGGCAACCCCTGCCAGAGGGAGGGATAATTGGGCCCCGACAAAGATGGAGAGCCTCCCAAAACCTAAAAAACGGTTTTCTTTCTCGTGCCTGAGCGGGGGGCGTGGGCCCCGGGGATTGGCCCTTCGCGGAAGCCAGCCTCCCGTCTCTTTCGCGGCTTCCGGGCCCCACGTCCCGAGAAACAAAAGGGGACCTTTCCCTCTCATCCCTACTACGGGGAAGCAAATTGCCCCCAAATAGACTTTTGCTCAACCCCAAAAATCCCGCCGGTACCCCCGGAATTCGCCAGGGGGATATTTAAGCCAATGCCCTGAAAACCAGCCCAGAGCCCCACCAAAGGCGGGGTTTTGCACCGTCCCCCTGTTTTTTGCCCGGCCTTGGGGCCCAACCCGGCTCCTTTGTAAAGGGAGCGCAAAACCTGCCTTAATTTCCGGGTGGCCTGCACTGGCCTTTGCCCGGGAAAAAGGAAGGGGATTTGTTGGTCCCGGGGAGCCCCAGGCCGGCCCGGGGATTTACCCCAGGCCCAACAACACCCCTTTTCTCCGAGCCATTGCCCCTTTGGAGGGTGTTTGGCCCCTTTTTCAATCGATTGCGAACCAAGGTTAAGTATATAAATTATAACATACCAGCCTATTCCCAAGGGTGTTCATAGAAAGTTAAAACAATTAGGGTCCACTTGTCCCCAATGACGGGTTCAAAATAATTTAACTTGTATTTAAATTAAATTAAGTTTAAACGTTGTTGTCATGAAACTAGAAATTTCAAATTTTGAAATTTAAATTTAAATTCATTTGCTAGAAACCTCCAAAAACAAAACAAATTTAAAGTTGATAATTGTAATTTGAAAATCATAAGCCCGATAAACTTGACTTTTCCTAATGAAGAATGACAAAATATTTAAAAATTTCCTTTATCTAACAAACAAATTAAGGGACAAAAAGAAAATACATCAGATTGAAAATATTCCCATTAAAATTTAAAGAACGTTTTCCATTTTGTTATTTATATCAAATTTGGATTTTTTATGTATCTTTCTTAAAATAGCTAGGTGAAATTTTGGGACCAATTTTAAACAAAAATTTAACAAAGTATACCTTTTCAAAAGTTTATATAACCCAAATAAAAAACTTTAAATGTTTTGTACAAAAATTTCCCGATTTTTCCCATCGTAATTTTAAACCTTTATGATTTAAGGTATTTTTAATTAAAAATTCATCAATAAATTTTATACAGAATGATTATCATTTAATGTATTCACCGAAAACTAAAATTATTTGAATCTTAAAGGAGCAGAAATTTTTTAACAATGTGAAAATAAAACTATCCCATGGGTTTTTCAATAAAGACAATACTAGCAAATTAATTGTTAACAATTCGAAATACCTTGTCAAAAAAAAAAGGGGTCAAACATGTAAGATTTCAACCGTCAGAAATGTGCCAAAAAACAAATCAAATTTTTCCTGCAAAGCATTTAAAAACCACCCCAATTCAAGCTTTTAGGCCATTTTTAAATTAAATCAATAACATGATTTCAGAAAATTTTGCTTTTGATGTTAGGAATGAAATAGGTGTTTACTCCAAAGCCACCATTTTGAATTTTTAATAGGATCAAAAATAATTAAAATTGAAGGTGAATTTTTTAATGTATTATGGGATTCACGAAAAACTTAATACCAAGTGGCTCAGAAAAGTAGGGGTTTCCCAGTGGTTCTTTTTTTTTAATTGAGAAAAAAACTTGAACCAATTTGAACAAATAAAAACGGTAAAAGGATATGAAAATAAAAAAAAAAATAGGTCCTTGATGGCTGAACTTTATGTTTTTCACGTTTAAAAATTTAATAATCTAAATTTAAATTTTTATCATGGATTTAAACCAAAATTTATTTTGTAATTAAAACTTTTATTTTATTACAAAATTTTTTATTATCGTTAAAAACCCTAAATACCAAATTTGGAAATTGTTAAATAGGGCCCGGTTATCCTGAAGGATTTGATTTGATCACGACCTCCTATTTTGATGGTTTCAAGAAATTGGAGCCCATTGAGTGTTAAAAGAAAATTTAACACTTGATTAGTGTGACTTTAAAAGTAATAATCCTTTTAAATCGGTAGGTACCAAAGGATTTTAAAATTTATCAATTTTTCCCTATTTTAAATTCAATAAAATTTATTACTTTTTTTTTTTTGTCACACCCTTTGAAAAATCAACTCATGTAAATTACCACATTTCTAAAGAAAAATGTTGTTCAACAGAGAAGCTTGAAATTTTATGTTATTTATAAAGAAAAGCAGGGATATTAGGTTTTTCAAAAGAACGCTTTGAACCAATTTTGCCCCATAGAAAAAAAAGATGTACCCCAAATCTTTGTTCTTCAGATAAAAAATATTGTAATAGTTATAAAAGGGGAAGCATTTTTGATTAGTAAAAAAAATTTTAAAGAAGCAAATAAACGGAAAAGTTTACATTTATCAAGTATAAGTAACGATCGAACAAAAATTTGAAGTTCTTTATGAAAAAACAAAATGATAAGTCAAAGATGCCATACACATCATAAGCCCAGTTTCATTTTTTTACGTAAAAAATAAGAGTTATATAGGCAAGCGAAGAATGGTTTTTTTTTTTTAATTTTATAAATAGTATATATCTAAACATTATATTTATTTATGTTTATTTGTTGTACCTTAAAGTAACTTAAAATTGTATAATATTCCTTCATTTTAAAGAATATAAATTTTTTAAAACCAAAATAACTTTTAATTAAAAAATCTTTCTTTTTTTTTATACTGGGCACCACAATTTTCTAACCCACCCAAAGGTTGATGAGATACTTGCATGCTTTAAAAATTAGAATATAAATAAATATAACAAAATACAATAAATCATTTTAAATCGAGATGACTTTAGAATAGCAATGTAACTAAATAGCTCCAAACGCTATGTTAAGAATATTTTTTTTTTGAACAACAAAAAATAGACACGAAATATTAACTTAATATTAACAAAATTTTGAGGCATACATCCGGATTTTTAAAGACACTAATGACATGTAACAGTAATTTTAAAAACGATTATATTAAAGTATATATTAATTTTTCAACCTTCCTTAAGTCAATTTATCAAGGAAGAACCTTTGTTTGTGTACATTTGGAGATAATACCCCGGTGGTGGTTGATCTAGTAGAAATTAACAGGAAGACATTATTTATTTTTTAAATTTAATACCTTTACGGATATTGTTCATTTTATTACTTTGTTTAATGACTAAAGACAGAAAGGGTTTTTAGAAAAAAGGTTTGTATCGTAGTATCCCATGTAGTTATATTTATTTATTTATCTTCAATCGAACCTTACAATAAATTTTAAAGGACATTAATGCCACGGTCTTTCTCACCATCAACCCTTTAGAACGAAAGAATTTATATATTTTTTTACATGTTATTGTATTCATAATTTTTTGTAAAAAAATTTTCTCTAACTATTTTTTTTGGTTTTATGTTTTTTTTTTTCCTTTATTTCCAACGCTTATTTCAATTTGCACCAACCAATGGTTTTTTGCTCAGATTATCAAAGTTGATGGGCAAAAATGCTTTCGAAAATGCAAAAAATCCCTTTTGTACCATCCAACATTTTACACTGTTTATATAAAAAAAATTTAATTAAAATTACGTCTCAAGACTTTTAGACAAAACTTACCTTTTTTACGGGCAAATGAAATTGATTTTTGTTGTTTAACCTTACTGATTTAAAGAGTTTTGAGACAACCCAAACCTAAAGCAGCTTTCGGGAAAATCATTTTAAAGTATTGAGGTTAAATTTTAAAAGATTTTTGAATAACCAAAAGTCAAGATCTTTATTTAAAAATAACATTAAAAAAAATGGAAAAATGGATTTCCATTAAATATAAAATTTGAAATTTTCCAAAGTTTTTTTTATTATAAAAGGGTACAAAAAAAAATAAATTAAAAAAAGAAAATTAACCTTGAAACAAAAAGTTAAAAAATGTTAAAAGTTTTATGTGAAAAATTTATAAGTTAAAAATATATTTTTATAAAAAAACGTATAAAAATTTAAAAATTAGTTAAACAAAAATTTTCAGTTCAAAAAAACTTTTTAAATAAAACAAAAAATATGTCAAGTTTTATTGGAAATCGATATCACGATCTTTAATAAATTTAAAATTTTTTTTACCTAAAAGAAAAATTTATAATCAGAAAAATGGGCAATTTCACCAAGTTTAAATTTTTTTAAATTTTTTTTTTCAAACCCTATCTTTTATTAATAAGGAAAAACTTTCTTATTATTGTAAGGCGTAACCTTCAATAGAGGACCTAGAAGAATGGGAAAGAATAACCCTTTTATTTTTTTATCTTTAAAAAATCAAATTTACTTAAATTTTCTTATGAGAATAAGTTAATATTTTAACTTGAAAAAGCCTTGGGAGCATTTCCATTCCAGGGTGTTTTTTTAAAAATTCATTTTTATGTCAAAACTTTTTAAAAACATAAACTTCCTTTTTTTTAAATTTATTAACAGTTAAATTCTGAAAATGGGTTTTTTGTTTAAAAGCGATATAATTTTTCCCCGGTTTAAAGATTTCTTTATTCCCAGTCTATTGGGAAAATTAAATTATTTGTTTTTTTTATAAAAGGAACCTGTCTAAGAAAATATTTTATTTTTTACATACATTTTAGGGTTTTTTAAAATGGGTTTGAAAAAGTAAGGTTTATTTTAACTTTGGGAAATAATTTGGGGCCCAGGGAAAACCCCGGAAACCTTTTGAGGCGAGATTTTACCCACTTCCCCCAGTGAATGCCAAAAAGAATTAATTGGTGGAAATAGGGTTTCCAACCGGTTTCCCACGCAGTTAATTGCGATTTTCTTAACATTACTGAGTGAGTTTATTGATAAGCCCATTAAATTGAGGGCCCCAGAAGGTACTTTTATTTTAGAAAACGGTTTTGATAAAATATTTTCTTTTTCAAAAAATTCACATTTACTCGGTCTTACATTTGGAGTCATAAATTTAATACATTTTGTCTTCTTCTGGTCAGTAGCAAATTATTGACATGAAACCAGTAGCGCCACTCTAGAGAGGTATTATTTACATCGTCATTTATTGATGTGTGTCGCTTAACTTTAAAAATTAAGAAGTATCATCAGCAAACAATACTATCTCGTCGTTTTATTAATAACATATGGTAAGTCATTTATATAGATGAGAAAGAAAGGCCCAAGAATAGACCCTTGTGGGACACCCATATTTACATGGGCCCTGAGATCTTTTACCATTCACGTCAACCCTCTGAGTTCGATGGCTCAAGATGAAGACAGAAAATTGAGTGTGGCGTTCTTACACCATAGTGACGTAATTTCTGACCAGAGTTTCATGCTGTACGCAATCAAAGCTTTTGAGATCGCAAAAATGCCTAAGGCATCCTGAACGACGCTTCCTAAGCCTCAAAGAT
This sequence comes from Lamproptera curius, assembly GCA_029286875.1. NCBI lineage: Eukaryota > Metazoa > Arthropoda > Insecta > Lepidoptera > Papilionidae > Lamproptera > Lamproptera curius. The sequence continues at coordinate 82,299 of JAGSMT010000459.1, forward strand.
GCTCTTAATGAGCATAACGCCAGCATCAATCGTGGAGCGAACCCTAGTGAAGCCGTACATTGTTTGTTATTAATGAGACAGTTACTGTTAAATGTTTCATTAATTGTTTTAATAATAGTTTTTCAAATATTTTACTAAAAGTAGGCAAAATAGATATAGGTCTAAAATTATTTGGGTCCATATTACACCCTGCTTTAAAAACCGGTATAACTCTACTGTGCTTCATTAGGTCAGGAAACCGCCTTCTGGATGCTTACATTAAATATTGTTGCTAGATGAGGTGATATTACATCAATAATCGAATTTATCACCTTAACAGAGATTCCCAAAGGTCTGCGGTTTTTTAATATCTAATTGTCTACATGCACTTATAATGTCCTTTACATACATCAGTAAAATTAAACATTTTGTACATTCAATAACATTATCTTTTAATAGTGATTCGGCAACTGTTGAGAAGACAAAAGTGACTTGGTAGTCGAAACCGGAATGTCCGAAAAAATCTCTCGAAATAGGTAGCAACATCTATGTCAGCTTCAATTGTATGGTTATCAACATTTAAAGTTATTTTAGAGTTGCTCTAGCGGCCCTTCCGGTTTCGCAATTAATAATATTCCAAGTCATTTTCATTTATCTGATGAATTTTAATTTTATTTTTAAAGTATAAACATTGTAGCCAGATAACACTTTTTAAATATTTTAGAATAGGCGCTAACATGTGCAACAAAGTTATTGTTATGGTTATATGTTCTTTGACTATAAAGCTCATATAATCTCCGCCTGCTTTTATGGATTCCGACTGTTGCCTCCTACCAAAAACACTGCAGAACCATTAGATTTAACCGTTTTAGAAGTAAATATAGTATTAAATTCTTTTCTTATTAAAGTGAATAATGCGCTAAAAAGTACATTGGATTTTCATCTAATGTAAATAATTAACTTTTGTAATATATTACTTCTGAACTTCTCAATACCTTTTATACATTGGAACGAAATTCTTGTTTCTTTGAACTTTTGTTATATATCATTTTATCTATTTTAAAGGAAGGCAAATTGACCACAATGGTCCAGAAGTTAACATTTAATAATTGACTTATTTAATGGTTGACAATTAGTATATATATTATCTATACATTTGCGAAGTCTCAAAATTTTTGTTGGTTCAATAAATAAATTTAAAAGGGTTTTGAATTAAAAGTCTGAATCTTTGGTAATTATCTAAAAATTTTTGTTGACCCAAATTATAATAATATTAATGTTACAGATTAGTTTTAAATTTTCTTCAGAACAACTTAAAGGTTCATAAACGCTGTGGGGGTCTGTCCAATACAACAATGAAGGCTCAAGCTCTGCACAGGTATTCAAGTCCGTTCAACGGAAGGCCAAAATTTTTACGATTTTTTAAATTTTAAAGACTATTAATAATTATTAAAGAGCCACCGCGGCTTTATCTTCTACTGGGCTAGCAACTTTAATCAAGAAAATTAACTGATATTCTTGAAAAGTGCTCAGTAATAATAATAAATATCAATTTAAATATTCCAGAAAGGAATTCAAGCTTTTACTGGCTTTCCCTAATATTTTGTGAAGGTTCCAAAATTACTTTATTAGATAATAACATTGTTTTTGAAAAATAAAGATTGTTTAAATGAAGAGATTTTTCTCCGTTTCTCAATATTTAATTTAAATTACTTGGAACGGTTCCAAATTATTAGTGTCAAATTTGTTCCTTTCTGAAGAGACGTTAGCCAAACATTTGGCTGAATTATTTAAAATAAATAATATAGATGTAATTTTTTTTCTAAAAAATTTGAAGGTAACCTACCATTGTCAAATGAAAATTGTTACAATTAATTATATTATTAATTAAAATTAATTTTGTTAGATATTTGGGGTTAAATGGAATTATTATTGTATAAAAATAAAAAGTTTTTAACCTTATATTTATGTTGGTTTCCTGAACCCTTAATGTGGGAAATGAACAAAATTACCCACATCTAGTTTATTAAGTCTTCTGAAATTTTGTTTTGTTATTAACCCCCTTCCCAACAGATAATCAAAGATAGGTTGGGGCAATTATCTAATATTTTTTTCATAAAGTTATTCCTGGCATACAATTTAGATACCATTCCCCATACACTTATCTAAATTAATAACCCATCTTTTCCTGTTCATCGCTGTTATTTTAATATAATTATGGGAAGAAAAGTTTTTCTTTTACTATTATCAAGTCCCGTGAGGCACCACCTAGCAGGTCTTAGAATCACATTGTTCTGTGAACCTGTATGCTTTGACAAAGCAACAAATTTCTGGTCAAGGAGTAAAAACGGTCTGAGTTTTTTAATTAACATTCATAGCCGAAATGTGTTCGATATTTCTTTTGGATCCTATTTTCTTTTGTTAGGACATTTAAGGTTGAAAGGATGCAACTCAGCCTGATGAACTGCACTATCATAGACAAAAATGGTTATCTTGTTTGAGCATGATTTAATTTTGTTTTGTTTTCCATCTTACAATTTTGCCAAAGCTTTTTAAAATTTTGCCACATTTAAAATTTCCCTTCCTTATGTGTTTATTATTTTTTTTTTTTTGTTTATTTTTGCGTTAGGGGCCCACCAGTCCCACCGTCAAATCTATTGTGCTATTTGTTAAGGGGAAAATCTTGTACTTCCTCAACCATCACCAAAAGGCTTTTGGGTTTGATGGTCCAAGTTCTTATTCTTGTTCAAGTAATCTTTGTTTTAGACCTCTATAATTGGACCCGTTTGAGGTGGGCGAGAGCCTCATATTCACCCTACATGGTCAAACCATCAACTATACTTTGAAATTATTATTTTGTTTTGTAAGTTTAAAATTTTAACTGAGATAATTCTTTTTAGTTTTTGTATTTTTGTTAAAACAAAGTTTCATGTTGTTATCCCTTTCCCAACAATTGCTCACACTGATTTTGGCCCCCAGCTCTTTGGTCAAATGGGTTGTTTTACCCACGGGCCTTGGATTGGGGTATCATTTTATGTAATAATTGTAAAAATTATAAATTAAATTTAATGTGAGCTCACAGGATGTAGGGACAAAAAACTATTTAACTAAAAAGCGTTACCTGGCAGGAAAGGGCACAATGTAGATAATATTATTTAATTCTTACAATTTTTTTTTAGGGTAAAAACATAACAAATTTCATTTAATTTTTGAAATATTATTATTTAAATAATTAATAGGGTATTTACAATGACATGTTCTTGGAGTTCACACGAAAAAAAAAAAACACATCCAAATTAATTTCCCATTTTTCCTATCTAGTCGCCCATAAACTTTTAAAAGATTTGCAAATGTAAACTCTTTACTGCTTCCTTATAAGTTATTTAAAAAAAAACTTAATTTTTCATTTTCAAAGAAAACCTTGGGTGGACTGATATATTTTAATTTTCTTGAAAGTATTTTGTTTGAACACGTAATATAAATTTTAAAACCCATTAAGAATGAATTTTAATCTTTCCTTGATATTTTCTTTAAAATAAGCTAGATAATAATCAACGGGTTTACCGATCGGCTGGGAAAAAGACACGCCAAAAGGACTTGCCGCCTTTGATGTAAAGATTAAGTGGAGGATTAAGTCCACCCAAACTGATTGGATTGCATTATTCAAAAAACTTTTGAACGCCTAGTATAATGCTTTTTTTTTTTACGATTTAATGAAAAACAACAAAATGCAGCAAAAACCCAAGTTGTTCTTTATTGCGACTTTCCAAAAAACCGAAGGTTGACTTTCTCCAAGTCCGATTTAACGTTTTGGCCCGTCGAAAGTTTATCAGAATAATATATATGATTTTTTTCATTCTATATTGGGTTATAGCCCTCTTTGGAAAACGAAATAGCAACACAAACTATTTCCCGCAGGATTCAACCCATACCCCATGGAAAGTAAAGGAACCCGCTATAATCGTTCCAAAATCCCTGACAGTTTTTTTGGTAAAGATAATCTGGGCACTTGTGAAAACCCGGAGAAGTTTGGGAAAATGGAAATTTTAATCAAAACCGAGCCCCAAAGGAAAAACTGGACAAAATTATTCAAATGGTTTGACCCAAGAGTTTGATTAGTATTTATGAAATATTTTGCTTAAATTTGAGTAAATGAATTTATTTTATATTTTAAAACCTAACTGGAAATCAGTATAAATTTGAACGTCTTGGTTTATTTTTAACAATTAAATTTTTTTGTATACATTTTGAAAAGTATTTAAAAAATTTTGTTAATAGATAAATTTTAAATTCATGCAATTAAAAATTTAGCCATGTAATTGGTTTTAGTTGGTTGGTTTTATCACCAAGTTAAAATGAACGATGGTGGAAGGGATGTAAAAGTGGTCCACGGTGGAACGGTCCAAAACCCTTAATGACGGGGTGGGGAGGCCGGGCCACAGGGACTTTAAGGCCAGATGGATGATGAATACGGACCCATCGGTTTATCCGACGCTTATTATATCCATGTAACGATTTAAAAGCTTAATTTTAATAATATATTTAAAAGTTACTTTTTATTCGTATAAAAACCAGTTTTTTATGTTTTATTTAACTCAGAGGGAAGGTTTTTAATTGCGTAAGCATTATTAAATTTACAAACGGTAGTAAATTTGGTTAAAATTTAAGCAAACCATCCCGAATCAATTTTAAAGGAATTTAAAACTAAAATTTAAATGGTTTAATACAAAGGTTAATATGGGATGGTATCCCAATTGAAACTTGGAATTTGGTTTATTTTTTTTTTCTTTATTTTAAAACCGCATCACTTAATTCAGATGCCTGTTCTAAACATTTACGAGCCAAAAAAAACTTTTAACCAAAAAACCAAATTTTCTTTAAAAAACTAATCCAATTACATAACAATTAATCTGATTTTAAACAAAGGCTTTAAATTTAAATTTTAATTTATTGGATCTTAAAATTCAGTCTAAAAAGTTTATTAATATTTTATACCCATTTAAACAGAAAAATAAATTTGTTGTATTTAAGCGGGAAGTAAGGATATGGACATTAACATTTAAGTTTTTAAAAAGGAATTTGAGCAGAAAAAGCAAGAGCATAAAAAATATATAAGGGTGGATGAAACTATTATTTTTCGGTATGAACTTTAAATACAAATATAAATTTTTAATACTATAACGAGATATAAAAAAGATTTAACTTTGAATTTTACACAATATTTGGAATATTATACGAAGAAAATTTTTTTTTACTATATTAGATATAAATAATAATAGTAAAATATTATTTGAAATAAAAATAATTGAAACATTATGAATTCATGTGATGTACAAACAGGAATGTAAAATAATTTATTTAATGGGTTCAAAAAATGGATTATTAGTTACTAAAAGCGCCTCCAGACCTAGTGGTATTGGCCCCCCCTTTATAAACCGGAGGTTTGGGTCGAATCATCCATCACCCAAGTCTAAAGTTTATGATTCTTGATCGGGCCTGAAAAAGTCGGCCCCGGTCAGACCATCTTTGGCACCGTTTGGGAAATTTTAAATTTACTGACACAATCCTCCAGAAAGCAGTTTGTTTTGGGGAGGTCAAGGCCAGCCCGTTCGCGAAAAACGTTATTGGTAAACCCGAAGGGGAAACAAACCGACCCTTGATAACTTGGGAAAGGGCTGGTGAAAATATTAATTAGATGGACCTTGATTGCACTTAAAATAAGCAAATTTGTTAAAATTTTTAAATAAAAGTTATGTTGACTTACATTTTTTTTATTTAGTGCATGTTTAGAACGTAAAATGGAGCAAGTTTTAACAAAAGGTTGTTTTATAACGGAAAAAGCACAAAGGGGAAAGGAAAATTGATTAAACTTTGAGAAAAATGGGCATCTGACAAAAAATAGGTCGAACTTTATTTTTCGGGTATAGCCCGCACTTCTTTAAAATAATGAATATGCTTTGGTACTGAAATTTTTTTCATAATTTGTAAAATATATTTTTGAAAAATAGGCTAAAGTAAAAATACCAACATCCTTCCGATTGGGATTTTAAGTTGTTAAGATTAAGTTCTGTTAAACGTTTACTTATTGTAGGCTTTTATGTTCTGTAAATATGCATGTTTATTCCTTTGTTTGGTTAAAATTATTAAATAAGAGCAATCTTTAAACTTTAACGATTTTTTAAGAAATTAATGTTAATTGGTCTTAAAATAGATACAGATAATGAAATAACAAGAACATCTTAATATGAATGGCACCTTAGCTTAGCAGCCAGAACACAAAGTTCAAAAACTAAAAATAATAATTTTAACTGGCCACCATTCATGTCTAAAAGTAGGTTAAATAAAAAAAAGACAAACAACTGAAAATCACTTTACAGATGAGAACGTGACAAAAATTCGGAAATACTTTTTAGATCCCAATGGAATACGCTTTTTGCCTGACCAAAAGGAAGTTTGAACGCGTGAGCAGTAATATCCTTTAAAAAACAACAAGGGAGAAGTGAAAAGTTCTGAAACCTCCAGTCGGAGGGTTCTTTTTAGTTCGGTTTTAATGTAAAGAAAGAATGAAAACAATTAAGGATAATTATGATGCTTTTTACTGGAAAAATCTTTATTATAGGGTGCTTTTTTTATTATATACTTATATACTTTTTTTTTTTATTATAACGAGACATCGGATTTATAAAGGAAGGTATAATATTTAACTTTTCAAGTGTTTGTGCAACCTCAAAACATGAAATCGATAGATATAAATGATTATCACTTAATGCTCTTAACTAAGTACGATAAAAATATGTTTTTCAAATTAAATATAAAAGTTGCGACAAACGTGTGAAATTTCCTAAAGATAGATTTGTTGAAATATAAAAATGGTATTTTGGGGGAATCATGATCTTGAAAGGATAATTTAAATTGGGTTACCATTCGGGAGGAACTTTTTGCGTTAATTTAAAACATGTTAAAAAGTTAAAAAGTCTTTAATCCTTGAAATCGAAAAACACAACTTATCATGCATATGACAACCACAACGAAAGCTAATTTTAAAAGCTCAACCAAGGAGGACCCTTTTATTGAATGTGTTTCTTTACTAAGCGAATCGGAAGTCCTTTCAACGGCATCGTTTCTCTAAGCCCGGATTTGTAATCCATTTGGAATAGTGCACGTTTAGGTTAAAACGGACGTTTTAACAAAGTTTTTTTCCAATCCTTTAAACATTAAAAAAATGAAAAAATAAAATAAAATTACTGATATTTAAATATTCTAAAGATAACAAAATGTACCATCCTCAATTTTCCCTCATTCTTTTAATTTACACCCATAAAGTTAGTCTATGTTTTGACACATCACACCATTACTTTTAATCCCAAAATTTTATCCTATCTAAAGTAACGAAATCATAAATTATTTTCTAAAAATACGTTTAAACTATCATTGGTACGGTAATATAGTGCAAGGTTTTGATTAATATATAAATTTAATTTTTTTGCCATTGTTATTGTTTTGGCTGACACCTTTTAAAAATTGCCTAAACGACCAATTTGTATTTTGTTATATCGTTTACCAATAAAAGTTGGCATAGATAAGTCGTTGGTTGCTCTGCGCATGCAGTCAAATTTTGGTGCCAAGATCAATCCACCGCTCGGCTTAGCAATTGAACGTTTAATAATTTAACGGGCCGACGACATACAAACATATAAATTAATCGAGTAAAGAAGACAGCGGTTCCTCAGATGGAGAACAGAAAGCAACAGGTTGTGTACATTAGGTTAATTACTGTGTTCTTATAATTCGATTTTAACATATTATCTTCATAATTATTTACTTACTTTAAATTAAATAAAAATATTTTTGTTTTTTATTAGAGAAATTTTGCTAAGTATTACTATTGGCACGACATTTTAAAATTAAAATTGTTACTGGTAGCTCACCGTAGAACTAAAACTTTATATTTATTATAGTGCTTACATGAAAATAAATTTATCGGGCTTTTTAACTTTCACGCATTTAACACAATCTACATCAGTTTTGTAAATCATAGATTAAACAGACTGAAACTAATTATAAAACTTCGAACTATTAAATGTAAATTTAATAAAATTAATTATTTAACAACAGAAATAGTATTTTCAATGTCAGCAAATACAATTGTAAGAGCTTTACGTCATAAAAATAATACAATTTTTATTTTAATACTAGCTCAATCGACCTCATCATTTGGATATTTTGTTTTACCGGTAAAACAAACAAATTTTCCTTTAAAAAAAAATGCAAGGTTTAGAAAAAATCCCGCTGGGACAGGTTCTTTCTTCAAGAACGTAAAAGGTCGCCCCTTACTCGTTGCCGTCTTGAACCGGCTCGCACGGGATCGGCATTCCAGCAGGTCGGGAGTTACCACCCTTAATTTTCCCGAACGTGGCGCCCTACAGAACCTTACATCGACAATCGGGTCTTATGACCGCCCAAAGCATTTCAAAGATAATCCTTTGCAATATTTAGGACTTTAGACTTTAGACGGATTAATTCATATAATTTTGTTCGATAAAAGAAACTCCGAGCATAGCGGGCACAAGCGCGTTGAGCAACGGCAATTTAAGATGAACCACGTTTTCATGACGCCGCCGATACCCGCAGTGTTTAAGGACAAAAGTCTTCAATCAATGCATTCTCTCCGTGACAGGGCTGAAACGTGGCTTTTGACTAGATGACGATGCTCAACGCGCTAATTCGGTAGCTAGTTAACAACTGTATTTGGATGAAATTATATTTATTATTATACTATTTGAGAAAAAATATGTAGTTAGAAAGATATAATAATATTAATATATTCGAATTATTTATTCATAATTTAATTTGATTTCTGAACGATGGAGGACACGTGAAAAGAAAAATAAAATTGTTGTTATGTAATAAAATTCCCCTAATGGAAAGGGGTGTATTAGGGGAGGCCCATGATGACGTATGATGTATTTTATAAAAGGTTTTTGAAGTTATACTTCTTTAGGCGCGTTATGAAAAAATGATGAGAGTGAAATTTTAAGATGCGTGACACAAAATTAACAGTTTAATGAAAACGGTGAAAATGTAATAAGGTCCATATTACATGTGAGTAAGGTTGATTTTTTGAGTGATATGGAGTTATCGTTTTTATTTGCGATAATTGTTGCATAATGTGCACTATGAGTTAGGATTAAGGTTTCGTTTTTGGTATATATATATATATTATTATAATAATATATTTTATATTATTTAAATTTATATTAAATATGTATATTAAATATATTATTATATAAATATTTTAATTTTGTAATGATGTTTATTCAACTTGATATAATGGTAATATTTTTATTCATTTAATATATCAACATTGTGATTTATCTATGTAATACGTTTTATTTATTTGTTATTTATTTATACTTTAAGCACTAATTGTACATAGAGCGACTTAATGCGCAATGAGCATTTTCTCCCAATCAACCTTAAGGATGGTGCCAGAGATAATAAGTGGGGAGGTGCACAGATAAAATGAAAAAGAGAAGGTACCGGTTAAATATAAGTTAAACATATATATAAAAGATACCTATAAATAAAACAATATATATTATGATATAGATACATATGCATATATATATACACGTAAATATATATAATTAACATATATATGCATATATAATACTATAAATAAATATATATAAATATATATATATATATATATATATATATACATAATTATAAATAGAATGATTGATACAAATTACACATAAGTATATACATGACGACAGTATTAAGTTATATTTTGCAAGTCTTTTAATAGGTGCTCTTTGGTTTCTTTTAAAAAGTAATATAACTTTTGCCATCACTGATTTCAAGAGTAGCGCATTCCATAAAAAGTACAGACTGGATAAAGAATGTAGAGTGCATGAAGTCAGAACGGTGAACAGGACATTGAAGTAGACGATTATGTGTCGATCGAAGATGTTTGTTACTGACTTCATGTAGATACGAAATAAGAAGATATATACGAGGTGTAGTAGGAGAATTTAGAAAGGAATAAAAAGGTAGTCAGGGCTCGAAGGGGCGTCGCTGACAAGGGTAACACTGAAGTTGGGAACGGTATGCGGAAATTGGTCAGTTTTACGTAAATTGAAA